>MU167220.1:145835-164092 GCA_015951145.1 Cronartium quercuum f. sp. fusiforme G11
GGGGTGATAGAACATCGGATAGGCCCATCCGATACAAATATCTTGGCAGTGCCAGCAAAGGTTGGGAACTCAAAAATCTCCTGAGGAGGCATGGACTCCTGGCCTCCCCAGGAGATTTTTGCTCATAGGGCACCAGAGCTTCCAAGAATATCTGGTCAGATATTTTATAATTCTTTTTCCCAAGGAAATTATTGTCATAGTGTAAAGGACTTAGTTAAGTTTGACCTACATTCCTCTGCATGCTTGACCCAGTCCATGGTCTAGTTCATAATCACTTGCTGCAACCACCATGTATGAAATGGGTCCACCAACTTTATGGTAATGTGTTACATTGTGTCCTATAGGCCAGATGATGCTATGTAGCAGATACCAAGGATCTCCCTTCTGCACCAGCCTGGTGGGCCTTGGCCAGTATTTGGGTGCAAGTTGTGCTGGTCTAAGGTCCATGTCCCACAACTCTCATGTATGCCACTGTAATGCATTGGGGCAATTTGAAGCCCAGGATACTTGCAGCCCTGCATGCAACAGCTTGGAAAACTGCATGCTGGGATTATTATGGGCCTCACTGATCACTTTGGACACATCATACATAAATTTTCAAAAGTGCAAAACATGGCTTTTGGTATGCCATTAACATGAGCATAGTACCAGGCCCTACCTGAGCTGCATTTTCCACCTCCTGCAACCCCAAAATGCTCAAAGCCCATGATGTTACCAATTTGATCACTCAGAAAAGCTTGCCTACAAGATATCAACTTGGTCACTTCAACTTTTGTAGCCACAACAGAAATTCCCAGGGTCACATTCTGATCATCAATGTCATAATGACATAGCATGGCTTAATTGTTAAATTTTACCATCACCACTCATGATCCCACATCCACCATCCTTGAACTCTGTCCTCAACAGTCTACCCTCCCCTATGTCTCCCTCTACCATCCAGCCCTTGTGCTTGTCCTGCCACCCACCATGGCCCCACCCATCTCCCCCATTGACAACCACTGTGGTCAAGTGTGGACTCAAGAGAATTAAGTCAAAATAATCAAGTAAAGAGAAGAAGAAGGAATGAGGTGAAGGATTGACCTACCATTGCAAAGATGATTAGCATTCTCAAGCCAGAAGAGGGGGGAAGGCCTTGCTGCAGGGGAGTGAGTTGAAGTAGAATGGTGGCAGTTTCAGTGCAATCAGGGATGATTGCAGTGCTTGATGTGGCCAGTTTGACAACTTGGGTGTCATGAGACTTTTCCAGGGGGATGCTTTTTTATGGCAGCCCACCTGGCTATTTCAGGTTGGGTGTGTAGCTAGATTGAGCTTTGAGCTCAAAGAGAGCAACAAAGCTAGTCTGTACTGGTGCCACCAAGTACAAACCATAGCCAGTTGACCTCTAGGGCAAGGATTTTATGAGACTCTAGTTGATTTACAAGGGTCCTCCCTTGGTAGTGTACCTTGTCTTATAACTGGACAAACAGTTATCTGCAAGAGCCAAACTCTGAGAAATACAGGTTCAGCTAAAGGTCTATTGCTCCTTCCTGTATTGGTTTTCTTTGTCTCTAGCCCTTGGTGAGTCTTCACTGACAAGGAATCCTGGAGGTGAAGGTCAACCAGACCTTATTGAAGTGATAGGTGACTTTTCTTTTACTTACACCTGTTGAACCTTGCACTTACTGAGCAGATACTTGTTTATATAAGTTATTCTCAATATTTGTGCTTGTTGGTTCTATTTTGGTGTGTGTGGTAAAAGGTGGGGAGAGAGGACCACTCCTGAACAGGATAGAGGGTGTTTATATACCTTTCAGGTTATCTCCTCCTCACTTTTAGGATATGGGCTGGCTTGTGGTTCCAGCTCATGCTATTACATGGCCATGTGGGCCAGTCTGTGGTTTTTGTTACTCTCATAAGTATACTATGCTTATGACTCTTGAAACTGAGTCTGAGGTGTGGTTTTATTGTTACACTACTTATTACATATGTAGTACATATGTTACACTATGTATTACACCTATCCCTCTTGTTTACTATACATGTACATGTCTGGTTTCAGTCTGTGGGACTGTTATGCAGTCCTCAGGGCTGACAAAGGCAATCACAGATAGAGCTGAAGCAAACAACACAGCACACCAGTGGACACAGAATTGGAGGTATGGATGGGTTGAGAAAGATGAACTGATGGATGAAGAAAAAGCCACCATACACCAAGCTCCAGGTATTCAAATGTAGACAAAAACACAATCACAGACATTTAACAGTGCTGCAGGAAGCATACACAGACAGGCACGTACAGGGAGCTATAGCTCAACAAGGCGCGACAATGTGAAAGCCTGTGGCTGTGGAGTTTCAGCTTTTATGTTCATTGACTGTTTTGGTCAGTTTAGCAAGATGGTGATTTCGTGGCGATTGGTTCAAGTGAGGTTTTGTACCGCTGTAGCGGGTTTTGGTGCGTTTTTTTTTTTTTTTTTTTTTTCTGGCGCTAATTGGGTTTCTCAGACCTTTTTAGACAGACTGGTTAGCTGCAGCTCCGAAAACTGACACTTCTGGCAAAATTGTGCATGATGTGTCCAAAGTATTCAGTGAGGCCCGTCGTAAGAGAACGAGACACGAGACAGACTAGGATAGACTGCGTAGGCTCTGCAACCTTTAGCAGCTTGTCATCAGTGTTCCCAGAACAGTTTCTATTTGTGCTTCCTTTGAAAACTTTTTCTCGGTATTTTGTCTCTCCTGGGTTTGAGTCTTTTTTAGGAGTCATAATCATGGTAGAAGTCCCATCAAGCCTTTTCTCCAACAGTGTTATTCCAGAATACTTTAGCGGGAAGTACGTTGCTGCAAACCTGAGTTTATACTGATAGGTGTCTCTCAAAATCAGCACATTACGATTGAAGCAACACCACCTGGGTTGCTGGTTACGCCACCGAATTCAATCGACTGGTGCTGAAGCCTTCGTTTCCCTTGATTGACGACATCAAATCGCCTCCGAAAGACATTCAAGAGAAAGCATGAAATCATCGGCTCATAGGTCCGGCTCGAAAGGCATGTAGCCTCGGCATCTACACAAACGTGTTTCTGCATCTCGTCAATGTATCATCAACATCACTCACTAAGGCTAGAACTTACCCAGAAGAACCACATAAGCAGTTTGTCAATATCTTGCTCGTATGTTCTT
This sequence comes from Cronartium quercuum f. sp. fusiforme G11, assembly GCA_015951145.1. Taxonomy (NCBI): domain Eukaryota; kingdom Fungi; phylum Basidiomycota; class Pucciniomycetes; order Pucciniales; family Coleosporiaceae; genus Cronartium; species Cronartium quercuum. The sequence goes on from MU167220.1 coordinate 148,993, forward strand.
GGAAGCTGTCGCCCAAACGGCCTAGACTTCCCGTGCGTACCACGTCAGAACTTGACCGGAACCACAGAGCCCCACTCGCGTCGGCATAATCAAAGCTCAGTTCCTCGCCCCTCGCAATATCTCGACCAGCGAACAACGCAGGCTGCGGAATCTTTTGCCCTGCGGGTCTCACAGGCAAGATGATAAGTGAGGTAAGAGGTGGGCAAGCATGGTCTACACAACCCAGTTTGATTACACATAAGTTTTGTCAGCCTATCTCTAGTGTTCGAACTTTTGGGGCTGAAGACTGCGTACTGATAAATCTTCTAGCTAGGCAGGCGATCACAGCAATCAAGGCAAGCCAAAATTGATTCAGTATCTTTACCTGACTAATAATATCGACCACAGCCCCAAACCAAAGCACCTGATCAACTTACCCTATATTTCCACGATGGGTTGGGTCTACAATAGTAGTCCAAGTAAATTGGGCAGTCACTTCACGGATCACGAGTATATAATTGCCTTTTGATTGTTCGCTTTGCTCTCGCCACCGACGACGTGCTTCGTTCGAATCAATCACCTCGCCTGCATAAATACAAACAAACTGGCCCTTTCTTATATCTTGACGAGTAAACAAGCCATAACCGTGGCCAGCTTTCGATGCTCGCACTTCGAGGTCTAATCTGGGGTTACCGTCTCAACGTGGATCAGATCCATCATAACATAGCGAGCATGTCACACGAAGTAGATTGGTTGAAAAGAAGCACTGAACTGAACGCCAGACTGCGTAGTACGATTTCGGCATCCTTCACTAGAACAACTGCAGAGAGGCGAACACTCGTACATAGCGTGAAGAGGTGGTAACGCGTCGATGTGGAGGTATCCTACGTCGTCATAAAAGAAACCTGTATACTCGTTTTTCGATTGAATGTTTGGATCTCATAGGCCTTGGTTAGAAACAATTGACGTCACCCACCATGAGAGTCTACACACTCGCAATCCGCGTCACAGGCTGAGCTTGAAGTGCAAGTACATCCATAATTGACTTGAGTCTTCGAAGTCAGTCCATCATCCTTTTCGTAAATGAGCCTTGGGGTATACTGTTGGTTGAAATGGCAGTAAACAGATATTTGTCAAACGGCCGAGGCTCTGAAATCTGGGCAAGTAGATGATAGATACATAGGTAGCTCAACTTTTTTGGATAGCTCTTCAAGATCTCCTAAGACATCTTCAGGTGATGGCTGAAAAGGCACCGGTTCAGGCTCTGTGCCGCCAGTGATGTCAAGGATCGCATTCATGAAGAAGAAACTGAGGGCGGAACCGAGATTCGGCCACAAGTGTTGTATTGATACGGTGTCACCGACCCTTACATCTGCTACAAGCAACTGGCGAGGCAAAGATGCTTATATCAAATGAGCGCGTGTCTATCGATAAAACGTCGACTCGGCTGCCTGATTTTGGCTTTTTTTCTCCAGTTCCTGATCGGATCACATCCACCAGACGCATTCTCAAGCAATCTTTTAACCATTCAACATGGGCAAAGGCGGTGGTAAGGGCGCGTCTGCTAAGGTTCGTATGTCTACTACCACCCAATTTAATTCATCTCACAAAATGCCGAAGCGTTCTTCGGTCCAATGTTCATATCAAATCCCAGGCGGCCAAATCTGCACACGAAGAAGAACAGAAGTCCAAAAAGGCCGCAGCGGTAAATACCAGTCTTCAGTCTTGTGCGGAATCTCGGTTCTCTGAGGCTGAATTGGGGTGGCGCTAACAGGCCGAGGCTGCGGAAGCGTCGAAATGGGCTGACGGGGCCAAAGGAAAGGTAGTTTACCCATTCTCTCGCTTCTCTCACTACCCCTCCGGCCTTCCGGAAGCCTTGTGCCGCTCAAGAGGCTGATACCTTGAAGGACGGCAATATCACATGAGATATGACCGAAGGCGAACAAGGAAGACAAGGCAGAGAAAGCCGCTGCCCTCAAGGCAGCCAAGGCCGAACGAGAGCGTTTGTTGGCGTGAGTGATTGACAGTTCGCGGATCTTTCGTTGACTCGAAGACTTACCTCATCTTTCATAGTGAAGAAGAGGCCAGCATCAAAACTTCGAAGCCCAAGGTTGCCCCGGCCAAGTCTGCCAAGAAGGGACCTTCTCCATCTACCGCGATGGCGGTCCCGACGTATTCGGCTAGAAACATTGTGAGTGAATGTCAACCCGAAGGTTTTTGGTATCGCTGATCTGACCAAGTACTTTTTGGTAAACAGGATGATGTGAGTTTTCTATGACAATTGCAGCCTCTTTGCTTGCGATCACCCAACGCGATATCGTATGCATCACCACACTTATTGGTGTCGGCTGTCTAGGCTTTGGACTTGTTGGACATCGTGACAGAGCCAGTCGACAAGGCTCTGCTCGGCACCAAGGCTGCTCAGACTGTCGATGCTCACCCTGAAAGACGGTTTAAGGCTGCTTTCGAGGCATACAAGGACAGAGAATTACCGATTGCGCGCAAAGAGGTTTGCATTTTCATTCAATTTCCTCGGTGCCTCATCAGAATGTGTCCCCATTTCACTCAATGGCCTTGTCAATGATTGTAGTATCCTGGCTTGAGACTTCAACAATACAACGATTTGCTTTTCAAACAGTTTGAGAAACATCCTGACAACCCGTACAACAAGCTTGTGGTGTCGTACGACGCCACCAAAGAAGATAAGGTTGCGGCCTTGAAGTCCAAACGTAAAGAAGTGGAAGACAGGTCAGTACAATCCAGCCGCGGTCCTGTGGGAAATTGTGAGGTTTTAATCCGATCGGCCGGCCCTTTTATTTTCTTCCCTTCTTTCACAGACTCAAACACCCACCTGACAAGCCATTCAGCAAGTCGACGGTCTCGCACGACGCCGTCGAAGAAGACAAAGTTGCGGCCTCGAAGACCAAACGCAAGGAAGACAAGTCAATCAAGTTGTAATACTTTTGAGAGGTTTGAGGTTTGAAATTGATCAAGAATCTTCATCTGCTTTCTTTTTTCCAGGCACAAGACTTAGGTCACGTGTTCTCCCTCAAGCAAAGTCGTCACTTCACTGCAGCTCTCGGCAGAGGATTGGTACTGGTAGTGTAAAGATGCGCTGGTATAAATCACAATTGACTGACTGAGTTTTGAGGCACAAGATCTTGATCCACTGTGAAAATGAGTATTTGCCACGGCTGATCTACTACGCAATAAAATCCATGCAATGTTTGTCATAACTCGCAAGTTCTCCATCAGGCGTTCTTCAGTGTTTCCATCCATCTGACCGATGAGACACAGCGTGATGATCTTCAGCATACCAGCTAGATTGATCCATTACGAGCGCCCCGTCGCGAGATTCTATTCACCCTCTATGCCCACGAGCAGCAAGAATCTCATCACTGAATCATCCTCTTGCCAGTGTGGATAGATTTGAACCAGATGGAAACGTCGAAGTGGGTCATGAAGCTTCTATTCTGGCCTAGGTACACACAACTACTTCGAGCAGCCGGGCAGCATTTTGCGTGTTTGCATTCGCGAGCCTTTCTCAGTTGCTTTACCTCTTTAGGTCCATCGTATCCACATCAATTCGGTTAGAGGACTCGGAATTTGGCTCATCACCGCAGGATCCTTTAAAGCCTTGGAAGGGCAACTCCCTGTTATCGAGTCCGACAGCATCACGCCATCGAAAGTACACCCGCTTCCTTCACACGGCCGGCTGATGAGGTAGCCACGCTCCACCAATTGGTGGGTGAAATAACAACTTATCCTGGAAGACAAGGTAAAACCTGTGTGACATTCTGATACTGGGATTCAGATATTGGTACGCAAGATCGCTCCATCTGATTGTACATAAAGCAACTAGCTAGATGGTGAAAATCCTTCTAATTGAAAGCAAATACAGCACGAGATGAAAAAAAAAAGGGATGGAATTTGGCCTGGGATCGCGAAGGGGTGTGTGTCCCAGAGTTCTGAGCGAGGGAGACCACTTTTGTTTGCTGAGCGCACGCAGTCCGATTTCCAAAGCTATTCAGCCTTTTCACAATGTTCCATATAACATCACACCCAATTAAATTCTGCTGAGTCATTTGTTTGTGTATCTGCCACCCTCGCGAGCACAAGGGGATACCAAATGGATTGCCATCCCTTTAAGGACTAAGATACTTACTCCCTGGAATCAGTGGACGAGGATCAAAAAACAAGTCCTCTCATTCATTCAATCTGTTCTGTGGTCACAAGCTATTTCAAGGTCTCTTTTAGCCACACCTGATCATTTTCACAATACCTCCCAACAAAATAAACTTGCTTGCCGAAATGGAGCCCCTGTCATCATCTTTTTCTGCACCCAAACACAATGACATTCCCATTCCCCCTTCGCCTTTCGTCCACGGCTGGGCATCGGTGAACCCCCAGACATATCTCCATGGATTTCCCGACCTCACCAATCAATCACCCCCTCAAATCATCGCCGCGTCACCTCCGAAGAAGAAACCCAAGCCGGTGACCCCTTTCATGCCCAAGGCAATAATAAAGCCGACCACTCTGCAACGACCCAACAAAGTTCCTTCGAATTCTGACAATTCTTTGTCCAAACCAACCAATCCCAAGGTCGATGAGCCAGGAAAACAGGGCGCCTCCGAGTGCGTGATAGCTGCGGTTCACTCATTCGTCGTGCAAATTATATTTGCTTGAAACTGATTTCCTTCTTCTTGGCTCTACACTCTGATCCTCATTTTTTTATCACTAGCGACGGAGGATGGGGTCTGGCATCGCCCGGGAATACAACTCAGGCATCTATAGCACACGAGTGGGATGTGCTGATGGCCGAAGACGTCACCAATGTTCCCGAACCTATAAACGATCCGTCCACATCTACAGCGGCAGAAACGGAGCGGAAAGAATTCGAAACCGAGCTCAGATTCGAGCCTGATCTGCTTGAGACCATAGTCCGAGCCACTCTTCTCTCAAAGGAGATGCTCGACCGTCGCCGACGACACGAAAAGACGGTTACGGTACTGAACTCTTACAAGGCTTCCACCGCTGGCCTTCATCCGGACCACTCTACACTCTACGAAACCCACCTGGCTACAACCGTCAAAGCGGTCGAGGCTGTGCAAGCCCAGTTAAACAGCACGCTCAAGCTTCTCGATAAGGATGTGTGGCTTCAACTTGAGGAACTCACAGCGAAGCACGACCGACTCCTCAGTGAGCCGACTCCCGTGGCCTGGGTCCCTAAACAACCCGTGAAGGGGCATTCAGCAATTTCGAAGATCCACCCCTCGCGCACGAGGATTCTCACCGCGGCTCCCGCGCAAGAAATCGAGTCTTTTGGTGGGGACGACGGATGGGGCACAGGAGGTTCTAAATCAAACGATGTAGCAGACAATGGGGTTTTTGCCTCGGGTCCGAAGCCATCAAACTCGGGCGCTGATGACGGATGGGGCACAGGGACGTTCAAATCAAGAAGTGTAGCGGATGGAAGTGGATTTGGTTCAAGGCCATCAAATTCGAGCACTGATCTCGGATGGGACTCAGGGACATCTAAACCAAACGGTTCAGCAGATCAAAGCGGATTTTCTTCAAAGCCATCAAATTTAGGTAGTGGTCAAAATCCTGGATGGAGTGGGGGAGGCGATTTAGGTTCATTTGGCCAACGTGGAAGAGGATCTTTCAGAGGCGGCGCGAGTGACTTTGGATCTAGCCGAGGTGGGTCATTTGGGCGCGGTCGAGGGCGTGGTGGAAATGAGATGGGAGGAGGGGGTAGTTGGGGTCATAAGGAGAATCAGGATAGTTTTGGTGGTCGATCCAACGGTAGTTGGGGAGGTAATAAAAACAACGATAATGTAGGTGGTGGGCGATTCAACGGCAGTTGGGGAGGTAATAACGACAATGATAATATAGGCGGTGGTCGATCCAATGGCAGTTGGGGAGGTAATAACAAAACTGAAAACGTAGGAGGTAGCTTCAGGGGTCGAGGTCGAGGTCGAGGTCGAGGAGGAAGTGAGAATGGCAGCGATTCGGCCTGGGGTGGATCGGGCAGTGGAAGGGGTGGGTTTCATGGTGGGGGAAGCTGGGGTGACGGAGACGCGGGCAGCCAGAAAGGCTCCGGTAGCAATGCCTGGCCATCTCCTGACACGTTTGGAAGTGGCGCCAGTGGAGGATGGGGTGATGCGAAAAACACGGATAAGCAAGCAGCTGATGGAAATGAGCCTCCCCCGGCTGGTGGCGATAAAGAGGCCGAAAATTCTGGTTGGGATTGGTCTTGAACATGTCCACGCACAACTCTGACGCACAAGTTCCAGAATGTAATAATCTTCAAATCATCAATAACTTCAATAACTGTGCCTTTTTGTTTCTCTCTCTTTCAACACTTCTGAATAAGTGCTTGTCCCGGAGCTTTTATGAATTTTACTTAGGATCTGTGGGTTACACAGGCTGACCTCGCAGGCAAAGTTCGTCTCAACGTTTATTGGAATACATTGAGGTGTTCGCAATGAATTTTTGTAACTTTTCCATTGAACAGATTTGATCTTAAGCCCTACAAGTAGTTGAGGATCGGCCCCTCTGTTAATATGTTCCTTGCGTTGTCTCAGCCCACTCAGCACGTGGATTGTCATTTACCCATTTTCATGATCTGGGAAAGGCCACCCTGAAATTTAGCCAAGTGGACCAAATTAAATTGGAATGCGTATACAAATGGCTACGAGATGGGAAACCCTCTGAGTAGAAGCTATTTCAACTGCTGGGACTGGAAGATAATTATAGATTTCTCATGTAATGTGTATGTTAGAATGTTTACAAGGCCCTGCCATGCCGTCCAGTTTGTATTCTACTATGCCTGGAGGACAAGTTGTTTGATAAACGCGGAGATGATCAAAGATGTTCTCTTTCCGTGGAGGTCGTTGAGGTGAGCTAGAAAATCTCACGAAGATTAGTTACTTAGAGCACCATTCCGCCCCGTCCTTGGAACAGTCCCTTTGCCCAAAATACTGTAGGCAACAAGCTTGACCTTCTCATATCCCGGCTGACGTCGGATTAAACGGGAGTCCAGAGCGATTAACCAGTTTGGACATCGGCATGGGACTTTGAGATGAGCTCACTGAATGCAAGGCCTGAATGGTTCATGACCTAAATGCGTACATATAAGAACTCTGTTAAGGCCAGCCTCAGCTGTCTGTTTCATGTTCTCCTCCACTTTGTTGTGTAGAAATGTACAAAGAGAACTGAAAACCTGTGGGCAACAGGTCAGACACAAGACACGTCCGGCTGGCAGGAGCCTGGCGAAGGACGATGACAAACACACCTGACAAAGACAGGCAAGACAAAAACAGAGCTGAGAGAAAGACACATAAGACAAACAAAGAAAGAGATTAGCACAAAACTGACACTACAAACACGAAGGGAAATTAGGAGCAAGACAGGGGAGATGAGTTTAAGGTCATCCAGAAGCACCCATCCCTGTCTACACGAATCCACTCATCCCAATCAAAAATGACATTCCTCCCGCTTTGAGTCTACACGTTGACACAAACTGCCCAATTCAGCAGAGGTACGCCAGATGTGTAACAGACTAAATTACTCCTTGAATACTCATTCAGTTAACCACATGGGCTAATGCCACACTCCATAACACAACTACCTTGTGTCGTGTTGGTTTTGATAAACACCACTAGGAAGAAATAACCGCAACATGTTGTCTTCATCAATTACTTTCTCCCTATTTCCAAGTATCGAAAAACTGTTTGTCAAAGTAGTTTCCAGATTTCTTGGAATATCCGCACACCCCATCATGTTTAACACAAAGTTTGCTGGCTTCTTTTGACTTGGTCTTCCTATGATCCTTTGGAAATCTGGCTCTGTTCAGGCTCGACCGATACCGGAATCCCCTAGCGTTTTTCAGTACACCTTACCTAGTCTGCCTTATGATTACAGCGTGAATAGAGCTTATTCTCAAGTATTCGTGAATGATATTTCCTAGGAATACTGACGTGACTTTTCATTGGAATGTGATGTTGTGATTCGTCCAGGCGCTCGAGCCCGCAATCAGCGGTGAGAGCATGCAGATCCATCACCAGAAGCACCACGGAAGGTTAGTACACCTACTCCTGGGGCGCCTTCACTGCTGAGATTGCCCCAATTACCTTTCACAATTGTGAACTGCGGGATTGTCGAATTTTAATCACAACACTAGATACGTGGAAGTCCTTAATATCGCCGTAAAGGAATACGCGGAGGCTGCCGCGGCCAACGATTTGACAAAGCAAATAAGTCTTCAAGCCAAGATTAAATTCAACGGCGGTGGCCACATAAACGCAAGTGCAACTTTCTCCACTCCGAGATTTTCAATTCAATCCAACAAAAGCGGCTAATGTGTTTCGCGTAATTCCGATCATTGTAACCAGCACTCCTTGTTTTAGAAGAATCTCAAACCAGTGAGCTTGGGAGGTGGGAAACTGACGGATAGTGCGTCCCATTCATCTCTATTCCCTGGCGATTGCGTGAAAATTTGAGATGGATGGATGAACAGGCACGTTTGGACAAGCGGTACAACAGCAGTTCGGGGGATTAGATTAACTGAAAGCACAAGTCAAGGAAGCTGGATTGGCCCTTCAAGGATCTGGCTGGACGTGGTGGGTAAGTATAGCTTCCTCAAAACGGAATCTGGGACTTAAACCTCAACTGAATTATGTTGCGGTCTTCATAGGCTTTTTGTCAAGAAAATAGGAGGTTGGTGATTACGACGACATCAAATCAAGATCCGCTCACTGCTCCACTTATTCCGATTGTGGGCATTGATATGTAGTAAGTACGACTGATTTTCTTTGTCTCTGGCGGTCAACTCTTTCAGCTGATCGAGATTGGATGGTGTTTACTTGTGCAGGGAGCATGCATATTATTTGATGTACAAGCAAGACAAAAGTTCATACCTTACCAATATCTGGACGGTCATTGACTTTGACGAAGCGAACTACCGTTTCAACGCCGCATCAACATGATATTTAAGGTTTGCAAGTCCACTTTGTACACATTTGAAAAAGCTATTATCATAAATCTGCGAAGCTACTATTATAAATCTGTACTCCTTCCCATTTTTCAAAGCAATTGGAGTCTTTTATTTCCGGTCAGCAAATATCAAGCAAGTCCAAAAAGTTGAAACCTGAGTTTTGAGAATGAAGATTGGGTACTCATAGGCAGGTCATCAAACCAGTGACAGAAACCGGAAAAGACTACTCCATCTGAGTATGTCGAAAACTCTGATACCTGGACTTGTTCCCATCTAATTCATGGCAGGTAGTTTCCTACGGCGCGAACCATTGCAAAAAAAAGTTGATACATCAGCTATCACACAACGGGGGCCCGAAAAAGGGTTTTGAGAAGCTACAAGCGTACCCCCTTTGCATATGCATGCGTTATAGTTTATCAGAACATGTTTTCCCGAGTCATGACTGGCCAACCCTAGAGAAAGTCTACAACAAAACATCAAAGAGTCTTATTTTAAAAGATACAGGTAACAATATTGTATCAGGTGGATTGGTCTGGATGGGATTGAAACCTCAAATGAAATCCTGTGGTGTTTTAGTGTTTTACTGGCCAAGACCCCAGTTTCTATAAATGCTTCTAAATTTTCCTATATCAATTAACTGATCATCTATCAGGGAAGCATACAAGTCAATAATCTTTCAGATTCATTACCTTTCACCCAGCAGGTTGAAGATGTGTATGGCTACAGAAAAACCGTTCTTGGGCCCCGTGGCCTGGGCAAGGTGTCGGATATGACTCTTTGTCAATTTTATCTCGGGGCCGAGCCCTCTCCAACTTTCAAAATATGCGTCCTGTTTCAGGAAAACCACCTCGACCTGCCCTCTCCTCATTTCTATTACCCCGCTTTAATTCGAGAGAATGACCCTTCAAGATAAGTACTCGCGAGCGAACTCGCGCCGCTATCGTGCTGCCCATGGTGGAATCCAGTCTAACCGTGCCAAGACTGTGGCCGCGAAGGTAGTGCCAGCAAGCAAAGAATTTCCCAGGCTTGAACCGTCCGGCAGTACCGATTCACCTGATGACGCAGAACCCTCGGAAGACTCAGATGCTGAAGAACGGCCGAACTTCAGCCGGCGGACGCTCGCTTCAAATTTGGACAGGTATCACGAGCCGGAACCCGAGCCGGACGTAGGTGTGTTCCACAACTTCGATACTTCTTCAATTCAATACGTGATCACTGACGGCTGATAAATTTTATAAGAACCCGAGCCTGAGACGGATCTGAGTGAATTCCTCAAAAAACAGGTTGCCTCTCTTGACGCGCCACTGCCCCTGATGTCACAGGACAACGAAGATGACGTCGATCACGCTTTTTCACATCTATTTCTTAAACCTCAAAACACTCGTAACCTTCGGCAAATCTCTTCGGACGAGGCTTCGGAACTGGTTCAACTTGATGACGAAAGAAGGAAAGCCGATGCTACTCGAGGTTTGCAAAAAAATTTAATTTCCAAATTTAGAGTACTCTACTGACCAAAGAAATTACTCCGAACTCGGACGTTGATGTAAGAATGGAATAGAATTGCGCGCGCGGTTTACGGGAAGAGATCTTCGCAGTAAACCGCAAGGTAGGCGGCTGGCTCCGGCCAAATCTCCGCTGGCTGGCAAACCGCCGTCGACGGTCGGTGAGGACGCCCGCTCAACTGCACTTGTCGGACCGTGTTAGTATTTTCTGTGCTCGATCCTGAACTCTCGGTACTTATGAATAGGCTGACTTGGGCTCAAATTCAGTAGTGGATGACGAAGCATTCCTAGACGAAGTGCTCGGTGATGCTTCGGGGACTTACGGAAACACGCAGCGAAAGCGTAGAGGAGTCACAACTTGTTGAACGTGAAGACTAACTCAGAAGAACTCTTGCGCGTAACACACACCGGTGTCATTTTGTTCATTCAGATGGAATTGTCTATATCGTATCAGTTGTGTTGGTGGATGGCCTGGAAACCTGTAATGTTGTAAGGTATGTCGAATGAATTTCTTCCAAATTATGGCAGATTTATGTCCTGATAACATTCAAACCATCGCCAAATGTGTTTTTTTTTTTTTTTAAAACAAAAAACAAAAAAAACTTTTTGTACAAAACCTAAAAATAAAAATGTTTAGAGAAGAATTACAAAAGTTATGGGTGTTTGAATCATTTTTTTTTTTTTTTTTTTTTTTTTTTTTTTTTTGTATAAGACTGGCCATATCTTGTTGACTCAACTAGGGATGCACATGCGACTCTATATGATTGCACACTCCGAGATATCATAATTACCTGTCCCTTTGAGGTCTCTTAAACTTTCACTTGAGAGCACATATGACTTATCCACAAGATTGTTCTGAGTGAGACCACAGCCAAACATCCAAAAACGTTTGAGTCATACAACTCCGTTATCTGTGCCAAGACATGATTTTTCTTTCTGCATTTGCCGCACCTGAATTTATTGTACTTTACCTAACTTGACAATGTCCTCCTGGACCTAACACGTTTGAGTACCAGTAAGATAAAGGAAATCACCCAGGAAGGCTAATCACCTGGAAAAATGACTTTTGGCTATAGTCTTTACCACTGTCATACTAATGGAATGGTGTCCACAATAAGAGATGTACGGTAAGAGGTAATCACTAATTGCTCATAATATAAAAAGTTTGTATATAGTGGGGAATGTCAAATCAACATGTCCCTGGCACACCAAACTTCAGCCTCAAAAATACAAAAAGAAAATTCCATGTAGAGAAGTGAACAGATTGCTAAGTATTTGAAAATCATTCAGCCTGAGCATTCCAAAAATGAAGTTCATTGCCTTCATGCAAGTTGAAGGTTCAAGTTTTCAGCGGGGCTGGTCCAATCTGATTGATGGTCTTACTGGTAACACCCATAGGGGTGAAATTTGTGTGGCCTGGGTATCACATAGAGAGTTCATTCTTCCCCAAGGGTAGAATGTGGCACATCCACCAAAGTCCTGATGTGAACTCATGTTGCTTAACACTGAATGGCTGAATATATGTTTTTTTTTTAGGTAGACTTGATTTATCTATGCTGCTCCATAGGTGATTTTGGGACTTGAAACAATGTCATTTTGTAGTGGAGTGAAATATTGGATTCCCTGGGTTGTAAAACTAAACTCTCTAACTATACAGCTCTTAATAAAAAGGATAATATTTTGATCTAACTACTGGCCTACAGACCTTTACTAAATTGCACTCTGGTATATGGCAATCCTGTGGAAGGATCTATCAAACCCTGAAATTGCTGCTCTAAACTTGAGGTCGGAAGTGATGCCCTTTGAGGGAAGGTAGCAATGGCGGGTGGCAAAAAGACAAAGAGCGAACCACCGACCAACCCTACAGATTGGTAATGAGGAGAAAATCAAGACACGTCACAGGTATCACAACATAGCCAAAATTGGACTTTTTCCCATCATTTGGTAAGCAGACTAACCTAGATTGGTAATCATTTCAAGAGCTTTGCCTCGCGGGCCAGAAAAGGTACCTCGTTTTTGTAAGGCAGCGATCACCAGCGGGGGGATTATGAGAGTTGGACTAAAACCGGCAGCGTAAATCAATCAATCATGTACGCTGCTTTTCAGGTCCACGCAACATTCACAGATGTCAAACAATCGTACTCACATATTGGTCAAGACTCTGGAAGCAGCTGTCTGGCCGACGGCATACATTCCTGCCACTCTAGACTTTCCAAGTGACCGGGAGGATTCTTCGTCTGGTGGAAAGACGTCGACTCCATCTTGAATTTCCTTCCACCGCATCAGGCTCACGTTCACACACCCCGCCGAAGCAACAGCCACAAAAGGCACGAAGCGGCCGAGCATGCTACCGGCAGCTGCTTTTTTAGCTAGCCGACTCAGCCCAACCGCAAGCCCAACCGAAGTCGCTGTGGCGGCCACGTAGGCCGTGACCAGCTCGCGTGTGCTCAAGCTTGACGACTTGTTGGCGTTAGCGTAATTTACGCACACGTTCAAGGTTTGATTGGCCCATTGCCAACCGACGATTGAGACGAGCGACGGATTGGGAAGCAGGAGCCCGGTGGCAATGATGAGGTTTGTGGGCACGAATGCCGATAATCGGAATGGAACCGGGATCGGTTCATGGGTGTCAGGATGAAGGGAAGATTCGACAACTGGTCTCGTCATGTGCTCAGCTTTCTAAATTTTACGCGGCCCTAAAACAGAAAAAGTTGAGTAATACTGACCCTGTTTGGCATTCCAGATTTGTTCTTGACCGGCAGGTGACATGTCCAAATCTGTCCGCTTTCCTGAAGCGTAATCTCGGAGTAAATCTTCAGCTCTTCTCAGATCCGTTTCAGAGCGAAGTAAGGTAAGGGGTGAAGTGATGGTGATGAAATGTCTTAATCGACCATCTACAAACATCAATAACGACGGATTTAGAACCAAAGACACGTTTTCCAATAGCCTCGGATATCTCAAGGTGATTGCACCAGTCACCAAAGCCGGCGGCGTACATAGGTACGCGGGCCAGATGGCCCGACGAACGCACAGTAAGTAGAGAGGTCGAACCGAGATTTGGCTGGGTTGAGAAGGATGTCTTTGATCAGCAATTTGAAGTCGACTTGAGATGTGATGGTTCAATGACTGAACTTATATCGATGGGTGGAAGACCCTCCTGTCCAGATTTCTTCGGATTGAAGTCTTCAGCCATCTTGCTATATAATTTTCCTTCGATTTTGCTGTTCCGCGCGAAATTTTGGGAGGGGGAATTTTCAAAACTGTAGCCTACGCTGCGCAAAATGAGATGATCGAGTCGTGCGTGTAGCAACTCGACCCGATCCTGATCTTGGGATTGGCGCCGTCCGGGCTTGCCCCGGGCCGAGTAGGCCTGCAGGACCTTTCATGGCCAACAGTTTCCTCTGAGAGTTTTTGAAGGAAAATTGCACCCCCCACTCAAGAGCCAAGAAAATCTAATAGGAATACCTTCAATATTGCCTTGGATGAAAAAAATTCAAGGCCATTGGGACATGTCTGAATATTCCCCTTTCCTTTGTTGATTGATATATCATTAATCAACCCTTCAACCTCATATCCACCTCACATCTTTCCCTCCTTGCTCAATCCCCCAAGTCACTATTTGTTACCTCAACATGGTCATCACAAGGAAAATGTACAAGGGCAAAAAATCTAAACATATATGGCCCTCAGAATTTGCCATTCCAGATATCCCACCAGAAAAGGAGGCCACACTCTTCTGAAATCTTGGCTTCTTTGAATGTCAAACTCATCCTTCTCAACCAGCTGTACCTTCCAAGAAACAAGAACCTGGTGGAACCTGGGAGCCTGAGAATCACAACTATTTTGAAGGTATGGATGTTCAACCCACTGACAACAAACTGGACAAGAGCTCTTTGAACCCACCACCCAAAACTCCACTTGATCTTTGTCACCCCTGAGGACTGCTCAGCAGTCCCATAGACTGTCAAAAACCAAATACAGATAAGCATTGTAATAGTACATATGTTAATACAGGTGTAACATAAAGATTACATATAGTACTAATAAAGGTACATATGTAATCATAAGAGTAATCAACATCAAAAGATGTACAAGTAAATGATAATGATCAATTACAATGCAGGCTCGGGTTCAAGAGCCCTAGGTATGTACTAGTTACATTCCATGTCTCAAGACATATTTATTTTTCTTTTCTGTTATGTTTCTTCTCTTATACTTTTCTCATGACATGTCTCTCTCCATATCTTTCACATGACCTAACATGATGATACCCAGAATGCCCCTGGTTATTTGTATACCTGATGAATCAGCCTATCAGATTCAAAGTCTATTCTTCACTATTAGACTTTGGATTTGATAAAAGATGCACATGATGTTAGATTGCTCATCAATGCTTCTATGGCTGACTCACAGTACTTATGACAGAATAGTATACACAACACTGTAATAAGTACTCAATCACAAGCTAACCAAAGGTTGTCATGACAACCCAAGTAACCACAAGTCAACCAAGGGTTGCACCGCCAAGAAAATTGCATCGCATAGAGGCATGCTATGTCACATAGCAGGCCAAGATGCGATGCAATAGGTCTATTTTCCAAGGTAGGGACCTTGAAAA
>MU167220.1:263876-284959 GCA_015951145.1 Cronartium quercuum f. sp. fusiforme G11
GTAATTCCATTGCACCTAATCCTACTGACACTGCATCGCATATCTTGGGGTGATAGAACATCAGATAGGCCCATCTGATACAAATATCTTGGCAGTGGTGGCATTCCTCAACATGCTGTTTGCTAGTGCCATGGAGGCGAAGAGTGAGTCAAGTGGCCAAATGAGCCTTTTTCATTTGCTATGTTATGATCTTATTGCTGATTGTGTGATACTTTTGCATGCCTTCATAAGCTTACATAATTGACAGCCTCGATCAAATAGAAATGGGGGATCCTTACAAGGGGCCTGCGATTCCGGATGGGACACTCCCAGTCACTCAGCCTGTCAATTTCAAAATCCGTGGGCAAGATGATTCACAAGCAGTGAAGAAAGAGACCAAAGCCACCACAGTCAGCAACCCTGTGCAGACAAAAACGGAAGAGACTGAATCCACTGGGAAGTGAAGTATTGGTGCATTTTTTAAATGCTCAGGGGTGCAAATCATGAGTCATTTCACTGAAACTGCAACAGAAATTTACCTTTACTATGCAAAGACAACTGATGTACCTGCTCCTTAGGACTATTGCCATGTCGATATTCTTGACATACAGAAAAAGAGATACATGGGGACAGATGATGCAATTCAACCTCCCAAGTTTTAAGCAGTTTAATTATGGATTTCTGGATTCGCTCAACATTTGTACAATATGACAAGGTCTCCCTTGGTAGCCAAGCTTTTCAGAAGCTCCAGAGTCAATTCCTCACACGGATCTCTGGAGAAGCTGCATAGGAGCTTCTCACCCCCCAATCTTCAGAGGACCTCCATACAGTCTCTGGAGGAGCTTTGGGCCTTCCAAAGCTGCTGGGGACCTCATGGTGAGAGCCTTCAGAGCTTCTGGATACTGGAAGCTCCCGAAGGCCTTTTCCTGAGATTGGTCAGAGCTTCTCCATCCCTGGACCTCCATGTGATCTTTCCAGGAGCTCTTGTGGGTGTCATCACCCCCCAAAATCATCAGCTCCCCTTGGGTTTTTGGTACACTTCCCAGCCAAGCTGGTCAGTGGCACTGCCAAGATATTTGTATCGGATGGGCCTATCCGATGTTCTATCACCCCAAGATATGCGATGCAGTGTCAGTAGGATTAGGTGCAATGGAATTACTATTGGTATCTAATGCTCTGACACTATATTGCAGTGTAATTTCATCGCACCTAATCCTACTGACACTGCATCGCATATCTCGGGGTGATAGAACATTGGATAGGCCCATCCAATACAAATATCTTGGCAGTGTGGCTCCACTGTGACCAAACCAAAATGGTGCGAGCAGAGACTCCGCACAGACTCTGTCAGTGAGTCAAGTGCTCCCACCAGTTTGATTGCAAACAATCAAGTTGGATGCAACCTGCGATCAAACTGGTTGCATCTGACTTGATCTTTTGCAATCAAACTGGTGCGAGCAGCATGCAGACTCCGTGACTCTGGCAAACAATCAAACTGGTGCAAGCAGGTTGCAGACTGGTGCAGGTTGTTTTCCTGCCACACATTCAAAGATTGGAAGAAACATGCCACTCTTCCAAGTTACTCCAGCTTCTTCACCAGTGAGAGAGTTGGTCAATGGATGTCTCATATTCAAAGCCCCAGTAGGGAGAGCATTCAAGGGGTGTCAGCTATTTGACCAAGAAGCAGGCCTCTAGGTGGGGTCATGGATGGTGATCATGGTCTTTCCTCTGGCCATGTTGACCCAGGTCTTCGGAGCATACGGGGCTGTAGAGTTCCGAATGTGACTGAGTTCAAAATTCTGGTTGGCACTTGGGTTGCAACTGCTGCTGTGGCATGTGTTATGGCCGGAGCCAGGTATGACACAACTATGACAAAGCCATGCTAGGTTAGGTTAGAAGTAGTGATAGTAGATGACTAGGTATAATGTCAGACTCTGCTCAGCAGACCGCACTGCCAAGATATTTGTATCGGATGGGCCTATCCAATGTTCTATCACCCTAAGATATGTGATGCAGTGTCAGTAGGATTAGGTGTGATGGAATTACTATTGGTATCTAATGCTCTGACACCATATTGCAGTGTAATTCCATCGCACCTAATCCTACTGACACTGCATCGCATATCTCGGGGTGATAGAACATCGGATAGGCCCATCCGATACAAATATCTTGGCAGTGCTGGTTCTCCACCATCAGATACCAGACTGCCCGAGCAGAGCAAGATGAGAAGAGAAAAAGAGAGACTTACCTGGATCTCATTCACTACAGCACAAACAATGGCGCGCCCTGCCCAAACTTGGATGTCCTCTTCCTTCCAGACTCAACCTACTCTATGTCCAGGTTCACCACCAGCACTCCACCACCAGCTTGCCATCATTGGTTGATGGTTTCTTGACATTATTCTTGCCATTGCCACCCTGCCCTTCCAATTCATCCTCCAACCTGTTATCCTCTTCCCTGCTTGCCTGCTTATTGCTCTCATCACTGTATTGGCCCACATGCCCACTGCACTCAACTTTCTTTTTGGCTCTCTCTCAACTCAAATTGTCCAGCTTTTCTCTTTCTCCACCCTTTCACTTGCCCCAATCACCTATTTCTACTGCACCCTTATTGGTGGTCCATTCTTTTGTGCCAATGCGACAAGTACTTTGATAGATACCCTTTTTGTTCAAAGGTCTATAAAGTGCAATGGTTTTCTCCAATTCTAGTTCAATTTCTTCTGTTCTTGGTTTTTTTTTTGCATTTCCTTCTTTTCATAAGTCTCACATCATGAAGAACAAGAGAAGTTAAAAAACGAGATGAAAAGAATGTACATTTTGTTCTTTTTTGAGTTTGTCATCATTGAACAAACTAATGAGCTCTGGTGAGCGCTTAGTAGCATTGATGAACAAGCTAAAGACACAACCTGCTGAGTAGCCAAATCATGCAGGCTCCCAACCTTCCCTGGAGGTTTTAAAAACATCCAGAGAAGCTTGCCCAAATCCCCCTCCAATCTTTGCGCAAGGTTTTAAAAAGCTCCCCAAAACCTTTCCAAAACCTCCCCAAAACCTCCCACAGAGACTCCGGAGCCAAACGCTTCTGCTGAGGTTTTTAAAACCTCACACAAAGGTCGGGAGCCCGAAAAGCTCCTGATGAGGAATTGACTCCGGATCTCCTCAGGAGCTTTTCATACATAGCCGACCGGAGCTTCTAAGAAGATTTGGTCGAAGATTTTAAAAATATTTTCTCCGAGGGAAATCTTGTCGTAGTGTAGCCAAATCAATGGTTGAAATGTCAAAGTAAGATATCCACCACTGACAGCTGTCACATGCGGTCAGTGGTCTCAAAAGCCTCACTGAGACTGAGTAAAAGGGTACATCAGAAGTTAAAAGTTGGTACATACTTTTTTTTTGAGTAGCTTACAAGTGTATCAGTGTCACTACCGGCTCACTTTGTGTAAAGTGACCCGAAATTCCGCGCGGTGAAACAAGCAATCAATATTTGGTTGACCAAACAGGGACTTCATATTTGCGCATATGCTGTGATGCACCCCAGGGATGTTGAATTATGTTGAAAAACCTATGCCACAAATGTTTGGATGCATTTTTGCATCTGTCATCAGGATGAAATACTAGCGCTTCTTAACAAATCAGTAAAACGTTGCTGACGCGTCCTACGGATCTTGATACAAAGGGAACTCAGCCAGGATTGCAGACATATTCAATCCGCTGACCAGCTTTAGTGAAGCATGGGGGATCGCGTCAAGCTCTGCTGGTAGCAAGGCAAGCTTGCCACCAACAAGGGCCCATCAATTTGGGCCTTTTCTCGACAGAAAATCCTTAATTCCACTAGTGCAGGTCAATTTGGAGAAGTGCGTGGTGCGAGCCTGGTGCCAAACTCTGAAACAGCACATCCGGAAAAAAGTTTGAGATCTGAAGGACGAACAAAATCGATTGTCTGAACCCTATAGAGATGATGAGAAAACAAAGATGAAAAAGGACTAGAAATCAAACCAGTAAAGAAATGAAGAAGACACAAACCTGCCCCCATGAACGCTGCTCCAAATTATTTACACTCAACTCAACAGTGAGTCCCACAGACATCATCTTTGTATGCACAACTCTCAAAATTTGGAACAGAACAAATCGACGTGGTCACACAATTATGAAATAAAACTCATGGTGAGAGGGCTCAATCGCGCGATCTCTTCATCTCACACTCAAGCATAACGTTGAGACAAATCGCCAAGATAGTCGGCAAGCTATGGAGTGAAAGAGTCAAAGTAAAGACAAGGGGAGCAAAGATATTGTGATCAGAATGAGTGGGCCAGGCTGGGTGTACCAGCAGATGGATAGAAAGGATGGCAAGTAAAACAGAAAAAACTGACTTTCATCGCACCCGAACGAATGCCATCCTGAAGTTCGTCGATATTGTTGTATCCGGCGGCCTTCATGGCATTCTTGGCCAGCTCACGTGCACTCTGTTCGAGACCTTGCAAGCCATCGACCCCTAAGATACTCTCTTGAGCTTGGTCGAGCATTTCGGCTTGTTGCTCCTCTCTGCCAAAGTATTGGTTGGACGAGATGGCGGTCGCGTTGGAAAATTGTGTAAGACGGGTCCTAGCTTCCGATTTCGCCTGTGGGTCGTAATCGTTCCGCTCGAAGAACATATCCGATGAGATGGCTAGCAGTCCACGAACGAACACAAGTCAATGCGGTGTCAAAGGACATCTAATGGCCAGAGTGTGTCAGCGCCGCACCGCACCTTTTTGATTCCCAAACCGTTCGCGAGCAACTGTCCCAGGCGCTTCCTCCACGTAGCCTGATGCAGCACGGGCCGCAACTCTCTTCTGCTTTTCCGCGAGATTAGCCGACTCCTCACCCGACATCCCGAAAGTCTGTCCAAAACCCAATTTTCGGAAGCCCATTCCCAGCCTCTCATCCTCAGCAGCAGCAGCAGCACCTTTGGGCGTCGTGGCAGTCGAGGATTTGGTGCTACTTTGAGGGGCGAGAGATAAAGCGGAGGCAGTGGATCGCGATTCGTGAGCAGCCACCTGTTCCGCCTTGGAGTCGTATCCAAGTTTCTTGATCCGTTCTTCTTCTTCCTTGGCTTTTTTTTCAGCTTCCTCAAAATTGATCAATGCGACCGCCTTCTTGGCGCCGAGCTTGACTTTACCTGTCGCGCCAAGCTTGGTGGCACCCAAACCAGTTTTGCTTTTGGAATTAGGCCCGCCGGAAGAAGCTGAGTTAGTAGATCTTAAACTTGAGGATTGAACTGTGCGCGGCTGGGCGGAGGCCGATGTAGCGGGAGTATTGGTCTTGGATCCACTTGAGGTGGGCCCGCTGGTGAGAGCTTTCTTGATAGGAGCGATAGTAGGTGAAGGAGCCACGGCAGCCGGCTTATCCCAGCTCTCGAAAA
Organism: Cronartium quercuum f. sp. fusiforme G11; assembly: GCA_015951145.1. Lineage (NCBI taxonomy): Eukaryota > Fungi > Basidiomycota > Pucciniomycetes > Pucciniales > Coleosporiaceae > Cronartium > Cronartium quercuum. The sequence goes on from MU167220.1 coordinate 269,253, forward strand.
AGTCGTCATCCTTCTTGGCCGCGCCGTTATCCGATTGGAGGGCAGGGTTGAGGCCTTCGAAGAACACTCGCCCGGAACCGAATTGGGCTTGGTCAGCTAAACAACGACGTTTCAGTTCGTCCTTGTATAACTCTGCGGCGCTCGATGAATACTTTGCTTTGATATCTCCAGAGGATGTGTAGGCGCCGGGATGCTTAGATAGGAAGTCTTGGAACGAGCCATTGCCGGATACTTTCATGGTTCGTAATTGAACCCAAGTCCATTGGTCTAAGTTTGTCGATCTGGATAGCGACCGACCAGTCAGAAGTTGAGATACAGATCGAAAGCAGGATGTCGAGATGATACTTAACCTAACAAAGCTGATGTGGACACCCATGTTACGATGCACACTAGAGCAATCCAAACAAATGTAGACGCCGAAGGTAACACTACTCCATGTTGGATTCTTGGCGCCACAATCAAAGCACATCTGTCCCAAAATGGTGAGAAGAAATGTTGTCAGTGTGGTATAAATTCAGGCATGGTATAAGGGTTGAGGTTCTGAACAGGCAGTAGCTAGCAAGAAGACAGACTTTGTTGCCTTTCTGATTCTTAAGTAACGCAAAGATCTGCGCGATCTCTGCCTTGGTTGGTTCGACAGTCATCGTAGGAAAGTGGTGATGGTGTCAGGGAAAGGAATCAGCGAGGGACGTTAAAAGATGCCGCTGGTGGATCGTGATGAAACTTCCGACCACCCAAGCGCAACGTCATCGACTTCACTGCCCGGCCGACCGTTTGACCGCAGCCGCTGAGCCGGAAGCGCATATCACGCGCGTGAAAGACCAGCTGAAACATAGCTGACAGTCTACAGTCGTCTATTTCTATGGGCATATGTACCAAACGGCAGGGGTGTTTTTATGCCCTAAGAGGTTCATGCCCTTGTGAGTTCTCTTCCTCTAAGGGGATGAAATTTATTTCTTCAGGGCATAACCCCCGGAAAGCAAGCATATTTCTATGCTTTTGAATGCCTTTAGCACTCAAAACAAAGCAAATTGTCTATATATATGTATTTAGTAGGAGCATGAAAGGCAGGTAAAGTAGACATAAGTCAACAAGTAACACACAAACTTTTTGTTAGGTAGGAAAAAGATCACATCGGAAACAAAGCGCACGGAAAAATGAAAAGGAGAATCTAAAGCCACAAGAAGGTCAGCACCAATCTACTCAAGATATCAAAAAGGAAGATAGAAGGTGTTCGGGGCTTGGTGATTTTAGGCTCACCTGGAGCTTCTTCTTGGTCCTTAGTCTGTTGCTTTCCCTCAAATATGTCCTCAAAATTTGATACAACATCCCTGGTTGGGATTTTGTCTTTGGCATTCAAGAGTTCTCCAAGTGACTATATGTTTTAACAATTTACTACTCCAATTTGTTCCCAAGTCTTCAGCTCTTTGGCTAAGAATTACTCCAGTTTGTTCCAAAGTCTTTAATTATTTGGCTAAGAACCGCTCCAATTTGTTCCAAAGTCCTCAGTTTTTTGGCCAAGACATCCTCCTCAGCAACTGGTGGAAGAATTGGGTTAATTCTGGCACAAGAACTTGAAGTAAGAAACAGAGCATGAACCAACAAATTATAGAAAAAGTTCTGCTCAAATTTCTACATTGTCATCAAACTGGAAAATTCTTGTATGTGCCTAGCAGTTCTTGATTGTGTCTTTATTCTCCCAAGAATTCTGGAGAATGTTCATTGCAGCGACATCAATATTATGCATTCATCTGCCCTGTTTTCCTTCTCAAAAAATCAGAAGTTATTGATTTATAAATGGTTTTGATAGTGAGCTTTGAATGCTTGGAAAATTCCAGAAAAGAATGTGGGAGGTCATGTTGGCCTTGAACTCTTTGATTTGGATGTTTTTGAGTGAGTTTTCCTTGATGATGTGTCTGGAGATGTTGTCAACAAAAGGGACAAACTTGTGATTCTATTTACAGAGCTCTTGATCCCATTCCATCATTATTTCACAAAAGATGACCATTGCACTGCTAACAAAAACTACTAGGACAAGGTTGTTCTAGAAATCCTAGGACAAGATTTGTTCTAAATATTCCTTGTTTAGAAAAAGAAAAACTAGGACAAAACTAGTCTGAGGAAATCTAGGACAAGCCTGTCCTGGATGTCTTTGTTGGCATGTAAGCACTATTGAGCTGATGACTTAGGGAACTGTATGTTTGGGTTGAGTCACACCGCCAGCAAAAATTACTCGGACAAGGCTGTCCGAGGTGTTCTCGGACAGTGAAGTCCGAGTTGATCTCGGACCGTGGTTGACCGAGATTTTCTCATCTTGGTGTGCTCAGACTACCGCTGACCGAGATGAGAAAATCTCGGTCAACCACGGTCCGAGATCAACTCGGACTTCACTGTCCGAGAACACCTCGGACAGCCTTGTCCGAGTAATTTTTGCTAGCGGTGTCAGGGAAGTGGGATGGCGCAGGCGAGGAGGCCCGTGGTGTATCGGAATTCATTTGGAGTTATGCGATGGATCATGTGTTGATTTGATTATCACGTATGAATATCCGATGCAGCACCAGTGTTAGAACACTGGGCTCATAACCTGATGAGAAGAGCCAAACTACTGTAAGGACGATGTGGAAAGAAATAAAATTTACACAAGTTATATACAAATCTATAAGTTTAAAATCATCTCTTCCAACTCACTTTAATTGAAAGCCATCAATATATTGCTTTACAATCTGTTTTTAACAATTGCATAAAAAACAACTATCTGTCATAATATCTTTCAATTTTTATATAGTCACATTGATTACAAAAATCATATATATTTCATTTACAGGTAAATAGTTACAAAGAAATACAAATATATATATATATATAGAGAGAGAGAGAGAGAAATAAGAAACAATTTTAAAATAGAACAAATTTGACAACAAATAATAAAAAAATAGACAAACTATAATTATAATCAATGAGATTATGAAGAATTTTAAATTTGATATACAAGATAAGATGAATAGTCAAAGGATTTTAACATGATAAATGACCTTAATATAATTAGTTAACTTGAACTTATAACTAAACTTGAAATTCATGAAGGATTTTTTTTAAGGTTTTATAAGTGACTTATATTTTCAAATAGTAACGTTCAAGGATTTATAGATGATTCATAATTTTTAAAGAGTTTTTTTTTAAAAAAAAAAAACGGATTTATAATTTAAATCAAATTTAAACTGTTGAGATGATGTAATGCACCAAACGGGTCGGAAACGGAAACGGAATCAGAATCGAATCGGAATCGGGTCGTAAGCGGAACGAAGGCCTGAATCAAAGCGTCCGGATCCGTTGAATAGTAGAGTAGCGGGGTGGTGAATAAGTAGAGCAGCGAGGTAGTGAAACAGTAGTGTAGTATGGGACGGAGTGGTTGAGTACACCGCGGGGGCAATTGGACCGGCCCAAGACGGTCGATTGCCAGCGACCTCAGGTCGTCGACCGACTATGGCGGGTGAACCGTCCCCAAAAGGACACAAGGATGGACCATGTGAGAATGGTCGACCCCATTCATCCTCATATCGACCTCAAGTCAATATGAAATCGAAATGCGGTCGACCTCATATCGACATCTGAGCTCACCAGCCAGATCAAATGGGGCTCGATTTGGCTTGCTCACGGCCATTCAGGCTTGTATCGAGGGCAGCTCGGAAGGGCCAGTAAAGCCTAAAAGGCTGCTAGCTTCTGATCGTTTTTGATAGCACAAAAAATAAGTGTATATAGTTTGATTGCGTTGGATGCATACAATCAAATGATACAAATATGAATCTAACAATAAGAGCTAAAGAGCTTGCGCTTGTGAGGGATGCGAAAGAAATCGGGAGTGCTGGTACAAGTTCAGTCCACCTGAACAACAAAGAGAGTCTCATCGGGAGTCAGAACGGGACCATGAGCAAGAACTAGCTCATCAACTTTTTCTATCACTTTGGCCGAAGTTGGCATCCTGAAATCAGGCAAAGTCTTGATGTCCTCAATCGTATTGACCCCATTGAAGAACCTAATATCAGTGTCTAAGACAAGAATGTGGTAGCTGGTAAGGAGATTGGAATATGTCTTACAGTGAGCCAAGAGCAGTGAATAATAGTGAGGAGATGGAAGTAGAAAGCTGAACTCACGCATAACGATATCGAGCATCCTCAGCAGCAAGTTCCAGCATGGTTCGATCAATCATCTCCCAACACTTCTTTTTGGGCGGATATTCGTTGGGTTTGACGAGGAAGTGGATGCCTTGTAAGCGCTGAAAGGGGGAAATCATGAGTAAAAGTTCAAAAAAAAGGAATAGTAGAAATGCTAACCAAGAAAGCATGTTTCATTCGCACATGGAGTAGAATGGATGCCAAGAGACGAGGGTTGTCAAGTCCTCGTGGTACGTGGCCATTTCGAATGGCATCAAGCTTTGATAATGTAAGCGTACGTAAACATACACATATGTAAACATACAATCAAAAGGTGAGTGGAGATGAATGTGATGACTTAAAAGACCTAAACATACACGGATCAAAATGTTTCCAAGCGTTGGTATGGCCTCAATCTTCTGATTGGCCGAAAAGCTAGTCTTGCTAAGGATCTGGCCAAATAACAAGGTACAAATGAGATCATTTCATTGTGAAGTAAGGCAAGAAGAAAGGAACTTATGACATCATTTACAGCACTTCGTGCATGCCTTGCAAGGTCTCTAAGAGTTGATGTCACTTTTTCAGAAAAAGTGTGGCCTGCTGTTGTACCAAAGCCAGGTGGGAGATTATCTGCTTTCCACTGGGCATCCTTTCTAAGAAGTGGGTGCTGGAAGAGTAGGTTGAAGAGTTAAAATGAGGAATGGTCAATGAAACAAAAAAACCCCCCGGTGAATGCCTTACTGTGAGTAGTGTTTCGAAGCACAAAGGAATTGGGAGTTTGTTATTGTCTTCAGTAACAACATATGCTTGAATTTAAACATCCGCAGCTATGGAACTGGCAATATCTCGGGCAAATTTCTGGGGAAACAAAGGAAACTAGTCAATCAATTTTTTTTATTTTTTATTTTTTTTTTATTCATTGCTTTAAGTGCATATAGGAGCCTATAGGGCTATCATGCACTAAATCTTGCCGGACTGAGGAATCTTGACTTCATACAGCTATCATTAAATTGGCAAAACATTTACCCATCCCAGCACCTCTCAAAGAAAGATTCTTTGGAAACAGAGCATCCCAAATGCCTGCCTTCACCCACCCACCCAACCCTCCAGGCCATCCAGCCAAATGATTGGCTACATCAAACAACTGCACAAATATGATGAACAGAATGAGCATGGAACCCTATAGAACCTCATCAAACCCATCTCAGCAACATAGCTCCATGACCCCTGAAGAGAAAATTTTAACAGCTTGGAAAAGATGTGGTCAAAATCAAACCCTGAAAGGCCATATCTTAGTTGACCCTATAGTATATGACATGATGGAAGCTTTCTTGGAATCAGTATGAGACATGAAAGAGACAATCAAACAGACCCAAAACCATCCATGCCCGCACTGTAATGCGCCAATGACATCAGTGGTACCCCCTACTCAGGCAACTCCCCCACCCTCAAATATGAACAAATTGTGGAGCACAGTAGCCTCTGCTACACAACCTGTGAAACAAGTTAAAGTTCCCCCAAAACCACCAACAAATAAGACAATTAATGAATTCAAATCAGCCAAAATAATTATTAGAGTCCCAGTTGATAAAGATCCCTGCACGAAGCTCAAACCCAAGGAATTAACTTGTAAAATTAAAGCTGCCCTGTTAATGATTAATGCAAAGATTGATGACAATTTAATTCAAGTGAAAGGAGCCTCCAGACTACCATCTGGTGATCTCCTTATCCACACTTACAACTGCATAGCAGCTCACTGGATCTTAGAGAACTGTCACCACTGGACTGAAATTGTCCATAAAGATTTCACCACCATCACTGCCAAGATATTTGCATCACATGGAAGCTTGCTATGTAACATAGCATGTCTTCATGTGATACTATGGACCATTTTTCAAGGTCCCTACCTTGGAAAATAGACCTATTGCATCGCATCTTGGCCTGCTATGTGACATAGCATGCCTCTATGCGATGCAATTTTCTTGGCAGTGTTTTACTCAAGAAATTGGGTATTATTCTTTTTGTTGTGGTCTTTCTTCCCTTCCAAGCTCTGCCAACAGCAAGGCACTGTTGGAGTTCCACAGCAGTGTTTAGTAGCATAATCTGGTTCACTCAAGAAAATTGGTCTCAAGTCACTTCAATCCTTCAATTATTACAAAATGAATCAAATAGGCTAATTCTGGGAGCTTTTAACTCATCACCAATTGATTTATTATCCCATGATGCTTACCAGACCCTTTTCCCAATCATAGCTGCAAGAATGCATTACAACTTCATTTTCAAAAGGCTAACTGCTCCATCCACACACCCAATGCAAAAATTCATTTTAAATGAACTGATGTATACTCAACAAACACATAAAAGCTGTATTCAACTCACAATCTTCCTGGAATTTCTTGATATATACTTTCCAGCAGAATATGAAATGATCCACCCCTTTCCAACCCCTCCCTGGACAAATCCTATAGGAACAATACATAATCTAGAGTTAAAATGAGAGGAAGCAAGTGAAGAAGTAGAGCAACAAATTAAGTCAGAAACTAGAGCAGATACACTGCCAAGATATTTGTATCAGATGGGCCTATCCGATACAAATATCTTGGCAGTGATACTTTGATTATGTTCTCAGATGGTTCAATATTCCCAGATAAAGGATGTGGACCAGCAGCAGTAACCAAGGATGAAACTATAGCAGTACCAGTACACCCTTCAACACTTATATCAAGCATTGAAATGGAGATAGTTGGAATAATCCTAGCAATGGTTTTATATATTACATTTAGAGAAGTTGAACCCTCCATAACACAACTTGCAATATTTAGTGACAATCAAGCAGCATTAAGGAAAATTCATAGCCCACTATCAAATGAACCTGACCAATATTTAATTTCATTTGTGAAGAGTCTAATAGAGAGGAGTCAATTAGATGATACCTCAATCAATTTTTACTGGGCACCAAGCCATGAAAAGATTGAACTACAGGATAAAGCAGATAAGGCAGCTAAGGAAATCGCAGGTAACACAGTGACAAATGGTGTAAAGTTATTTCATAACCTGAATAGCCTTAAAGAAAAGATAAAGGAATACTTTAGTATAACTTGTGTACAATTTCTTATGAGGAAAGAATGATCCCTGACAACCCCAGCAAAGGATATATGGAACTCTTTGAAAAAGTTAGAGAAAGGCAGATCTTTGGTAGTATTTCAACTGTGATCAGGGCATATAGCATTAAACTCATATTTATCTAGAGTAAAAAGGAAAGGAATGAACATATCAAAGAATTGTGAAACATGCAAGGTACCTGAAACTCTGGAACATTTTCTCATGTACTGTAAAAGATTCAAATGCCAGAGGAAGAGGTTTCATCAGGTGATTAAGAAGAAGAAGATTAAGACAAATCTCCATTATTTCCCATCTATGATTGATAACCCAAAACTGTTTTTCCTTATCTCTGAATTTGTTCTAGGCACTAAATGTTTTATTCACTTCAATTGTTATGCTAAATCAAAAGATGCAGGTACTAACACCACTGCCCACAGCTCTGTCTGATAAGGAAGTAACAGACAACTGTTTCTCCTGGCAGTGTGGGTATGGCAACATCCAACACTCAACAGGACTGACTTACTAGGTCAGTATACCCTTGTGCTTCACCCTGTTAACACCTAAAGTTCAATCTTTCTTCCCACCTTAGATTGGGGGTTAAGTCTGATTACTCTGGGAGGAGTTTAACCTTTCTTCCCACCTTAGATTGGGGGTTAAGTCTGATTACTCTGGGAGGAGTTTAACCTTTCTTCCCACCTTAGATTGGGGGTTAATTCTGGTTGCTCCAAAAACACAGGGGCTCTGGTGCAAACCTCTGTTACTGCCCTTCTCCTTCCTTAGATTGGGGGATGATTGGGATAGGCAATAAGTTAATATGGGGTAAATGGTTATCTCAGAATTTGATTGATAAAGTCATCATCCTCTAAGAGAAACCTTCACCGCCAAGAAAATTGCATTGCATAGAGGCATGCTATGTCACATAGCAGGCCAAGATGTGATGCAATAGGTCTATTTTCCAAGGTAGGGACCTTGAAAAATGGTCCATAGTATCACATGAAGACATGCTATGTTACATAGCAAGCTTCCATGCGATGAAAATATGTTGGCAGTGACATGTTCTGAACATATTGTTCATGTGACTTCTGTGTGCAGGTTACATGAAAGATGAAGTGGAGAGGCCAAGATTACATAACAATACCTCTCATGACACCTGAAAGGTCCCATACTTAAAATCAAGGACACTTTGGGCCATATCAAGTCCCATTTGGTGGCATGTGTCACTGTTATCATGACAGCCACAGTGTACCCATAATGAAAGAGGTGCACCACAGGAGCCACCTGGGAGCTGGCCCCAGCCCACACAGACCTTCTGAATCTCTGTGCTTAGCAACCCTGCAGGTTTTACCCCTTGTTTTTTCCTTATGCCTACTATGCCTGCTTCCTCTGTCTCCTCACTCTTAAAATTTTTCTTCCTTCTTTTGTTCTGTTTGCTCTCTCCTACTGTGAGGGGTAGACTTCTTTTAGGTCTACCTCAACACTTGGTAAACAAGTTGAGTTCAAGGAATTAGTCTGTGAGAGGAGAAACTCACACAGACTACAGTTAGATGACCTCTTAAAAGAGGTTTTAGGGTATAGGTTAGGCAATGAGAATCTACTTTGATTCTCCTGGTCAAGTGAAAGCTTGCTTCAGCTTCCTTGGTCACTTTTGTGGAACCTTGTGAACACAGTAGTCACCCCAGTTCCAGGATCTTTGTGCCACAGTAGTCACCCTAGATCCTATGAGCCTTGTGAACACAGTAGTCACCCCAGCTCTGTTGGGTTTAACCTCTTGTCACTATTTATCTTAAAGAACTCTGCCCAGAGTCTTCAAGATGAAAGAATACAATCTGTGAGGAAGGACCAAGGCCTTGTTCAAAGTAAACAAAGAGAAAGAGTAAACAGAGAAAGGTTCTCAGAGGGATGAAGCACTATACTACTTTTGTAGTAAATGCCAGATATCCCAGTAGAGGAGAATCTTTTGATGTTCTTTTCTTTTCAAAAGGTAAAAAAATTAAGAACTCTCCAAAAAAAAAGGGGGAAAGGGGAAGAGGGATCTGAGAGGGGTTTATATACCTTTCAGATCCTCAGTAGAAAGATTGCCCTTTCTCCTATCTTTATATTGTGCTAGCACAGCCTCATTGTTTACTATTTCCTTTTTTAGTATTGAGGTTAGCACAGCCTCATTGTTTACTTATTTCCTTTTATAGTGTTTAGGTTAACACAGCCACCACCAGCAAAATTACTCAGACAAGGCTGTCTGAGGTGTTCTCAGACAGTGAAGTCTGAGTTGATCTTGGACTGTGGTTGACTGAGATTTTCTCATCTCAGTGTGCTTGGACTACCGCTGACCAAGATGAGAAAATCTCGGTCAACCACAGTCCGAGATCAACTCGGACTTCACTGTCTGAGAACACCTTGGACAGCCTTGTCCGAGTAATTTTTGCTGGCAGTGAGCCTCATTGTTTACTATTTCCTTTTATAGTATTTAGGCTATTTCTGTATTTATATCTCAACTTATGTTTACTTATATTGCTTATGCAATTTACATATGGGCTCTTGACACTGAGCCTGAGTTGTAACTTAACATACCTATGTTTACACATATGTCATTTACTGTAATTGTTACACTATATGTAACATATGGAGACAGTCTTATGGGACTGCTGTGCAGTCCTCATGGCTGACACCTACCACCCATGTAGTACTACCAGTAGTCTCCCCCACCCACTTATGCTGACACATTTACCTTGTTTTAGCATACTGCTGTTATAGTGTTGTTTGTACCCTTATAGGGGAGGTAACACACTCTAAATATTTCAATTTAAAAAAAAAAAACTCCTGGCCTGAGGGGAGAGTTTATATATCCTGTTCTCAGGACTGTCCCTCACTATTGGGCTAAGGGCCAACTTGTGGTTGCTAGGATTGCTAGAGCAACTCTTGGCCAACTTGTGGTTACTGGGACAACCATGGTCAACTTGTGGTTGAGTACTTATTACAGTGTTGTGTATCCATTCCTGTTATAAGTACATACTTAAGGCTCTTGATACTGAGCCTGTGCTGTGATTATTCATTATTACATATGTGTACATATGTCTAATGTTGTTTTACTCTTATGATTACATGTGTACTTTCATTAGAACTATATGTAATCTTATGTTACATTGGTATTTACACCTCTTTACTGTTACCGTACTTTCTGTAATATTTGTTTGACACTCTGTGGGGTTGCTGAGCATTCCTCAGGTTTGGAATTACATATGTATTCACATTAATACTATATGTAATCTTTGTGTTACACTTGTATTTACATGTGTACTATTGCAGTACTCTCTGTAACTGGTGTTTGACAGTCTGTGGGACTGCTGAGCAGTCCTCAGGGCTGACACCATCAAACAATGTGTAGTGATTCAACAGTACCTAGATCAACACACTCATGCGCGCGCATCTCTCATCTCTTGTCAAATCTGCTGTACCCCTCCATAGGTCAGCTATATCTTAGAGAGTATAGAGGAGTGCCACGCACACTCACTCACATCTGGCTCAACTTATCAGGAACCTGTGTTCCAAGACCATTCAGGCTTTTCTCACTTTCACATACTTCTCAAAATCACATAGATTTTCCTTTTTCAAAAATTGATCAGTGATTTTGTTGAGATATATAGGTACAAATATCATGTAGTGTAAGGGTGGGGTCCAACTTCATGTAAAATCGTTGGGTACTGTACACTTTCCCCCGATGAGTCCTCAGGGAGGTTGGATGCTCCTGTAGTGGACACAGGGTGTCACAGGGATGTCACGACTGCGGCACAGACTTAAGTAGGGATTCAGTGTCTGGAACGGAAGGGGGCTTCTTCTTCATCATCATTGAAGCCCACTTCCGTCCTGATCCCGAAACCCAGCCGCTGACATCCTGCTTTAGCTCCAACCTACCGGAAAGGGATATCTGCCGGTTCACGGGACTTAGTTAAGTTAGACTAAATCTTGACCCCCTGCGGTTTCGTGAGGGGGCTTCGAGCATCCATCCTCGCAGCCCTGCCAACCCATCGTCACCCAGCAAGACCAGCAAACAACTTCTTCTTTTCCATGACAGAAAATGATGATGCACGATTCCCACCGGCTCCAGTCATCTTATTGACTGGTCAGTGACCCTGTTGAATGTCCTGTCCATCTTCCCTGGCTCCACTTCCTCCGGCTCGACTTAAACGGTCTTGCGCGCATTGTAGGTGCAAATGGCGCCGTGGGCTTGGGGATCTCTCTACGACTGCTTCACCAATTGTCGCAACCAAATCAGGCCGACGTGTCCCGCTGCAACGTGGGCGACTGTTCACCGGGAACCAAGCCCGCTTGCTTTACAGTCGGTGGTTACGAGGAGGAGGACTTTCAGTCGGCTTACGCCACCCCTAATGGGCTTACGCTCTTGCTCGGTTGTCGTAGCAGAACAAAGGCGGAAGACGCACGTGCGACACTCCTCCGGCGTCTGAAACGACTTTTTGCAAAAGAGAGCGCTGATGATCAGGTGGTGTCGGCATATACGTTCATCGACCGCGTCACTGGACAGGTGGAGACCATCAGCTTTGAAATCTATCGTCAGCGGTGGTTGGCAAATCTTCGCATCGAATTCCTTGAACTTGACCTCAGTGACCTGAGCTCGATCTTTAGGGCAGTCGATGTCTTGAAGCAGCGCTATGGGTATATCAGTCACCTTCTTCTTAACGCCGGCGGGGCTGCGTTCATTGGATTGGATTGGCCGAAAGCCATTCGTGGTTTCTGTCGAAATTTTCTTGAAGCCGTTACGTGAGTAATGACTGTGAGCAATAGAACAACAGCTTTTCTTCCACAGTCAACATCAGTGCGCCATCCTCGCCCATCTCACCAATGTACTTATCCTAATTGTCTCATTCAACTCCCCCGTTCCCCTACCATTGGCCCTTGGCAGATTTCCGGACTACATGCTGGAAGGCCGCTCGACGGAGACAAATGACAAACTCGGCCATACTTGGCAATTAAATGTCTTCGGCCATTACTTACTTGCACGTCTTTCGCTTCCCCTCCTCTCCCGTGCTCCAACCCTTGGTCCGGCACGGATCATCTGGACTAGTTCACTCGACGGAATGGCCAAATTTTTCGAACCTCGAGACTATCAATGTCTGGAGAGTCTCCAAGGATACAAGAGCACAAAATATCAGGTGGGTTTGCTCGGCTGGGCCTTCAATTCGGTCATTCAAGCGCACGAAGCGGCCGCAAAGAAGGAGAAAGAGATGTCCGGCCCGCAACTGGTTGCCCCAGCGGCAATTCACAGTCTAGTTGCTCATCCTGGAATCGTGGCTGGCAATATGTTTGCGTAAGACCCTTTTTGGGCGATTTTCTGTTCCTTTTCAGTGACTTGATCGGAGGCTGACTTGTAGATCTTGCTACAGGCACATCATCGGTGTTGTCTTGAACTACGTCATGCTCATCGTTTTCTACTTCACCCGGACCATTCTGGGCTCGCCTCATCATGTCGCATCACCTTACAAGGCCGGTCTTGTCTGGACTTTTGCCAGCCTGGGTGCCTCACCTACCGATTTGCTCCATGGCCCCTCGGTCCAAGCGGACGTGAACCAGAGACCTTTCCGCTTAGGCGCTCGATGTGACCGGCTCGGATCAGAATATGTTGCTCTCGAGTATAGCGATGAGGGTCAAGTAGACCAGCGGTGGTTTGATCAGGCGCACGCAGAGCATCTGCTCGACAGGTGTGATCAACTTTACACGGTACATGCGCGTAAGCACAGGATTGACACCATCACAAAACCAACATAACCATTAGAGTAAATGGCACTCTCTGCTTATTCATGATAGATCATTGTAAATCAAGCAGCAGACTACTGTGCCATAGTTCCAGATGTCCAACTGAGGCTTTGAAGGCCAATCATATTCCTCTTGCCAAACCAAAGGCTGCATTGTTGCCAAAAGACAGGCATGAGAAATTCATAATTGCTCTCAAGAAAAATAGAGCAAGAGCAAGGCCAGACTTCTCTGTACTTTGGGGTGGTCTTACACAACAGGGTTCAGGGTTTTCCTGGGGCCTGGTAATCTGGTATCCCATTACTAATTTTGACCAGCAGGACATGAATGCTACAAAAAAACTGTGCTTGAGTCAACAAAAACTCTTCAAACATAAGTGATTGAGCCTTTGGGTGAAGTTATTTGTGATAAGTGCTAAAAGCCTTCCACATTTTTACCAGAACTTTGTTTTTGTTCTTGACATTTCATCTCAGAATAAGGTGCTTTTGTTTACCCCTTTTAATTTCAGTTTTTTTCCCTCTCATGCTGGATTGCAAATGTTGAATACTGGTGACTACACACCAGGGACTCCCACTGCCAGACTTTCTACCTTTGGAAAATGAACTATTGCATCACAAGTGGGCAGGTGGTACAAGATTGCATGCACAGATGCAAAATACCTTATATTCTGGTAATGTAATGTCATGACTCATGGCCAATGTGGCCTGACTGCCCAAAGGTTGACCCCTGAATACATCCCACATGTGAAGTCAGTAGCATGTGTCATTTCACACCACTCATAAAATTGTGTTGGTCAGTTGCATCCAAGGTAACATAAGACACAACTGTCCAATGAACATAAAATACCACCATTAAAAAGGTTCCCAGATGGGAATATTTCTGCTGAGCAGGAAACTTCACAAAATGTAAAATGCATCAAAAAAACAAAACTGGATGTTTTCTCACTGAATAAGGCTTGGCAACCTTTTGAGGTCACTGCACAGCAAAATACATGTGCAGACAGAGAGCTTCTTGAAACACCTACAGGTAGAAAAGCATATGTAAACCTCTTTGAAAATTTCCCAAAAGGAAGACCTGTGTTTTGGAAAGTTTCAATTTCCAGTTCTATCCTTTTTCATTAAATTGATGCACTTTTTCATCTTTAGCATTTTCCTCTTCAGCAGGAATATTCTCATCTGGAAACCTGTTTAATGCTGGCAGTGATGTCTTTTTCCAAGGTCCCCTCCTTGGATGAAGGCATATATGTTCTGGGAACTTTTGCCTGATAAAACTTTCTGTAAGCATCACTATTTTTCAAATAGTGTGCCTTCAAAGAACCTTGGAGAGCCCTAGGCACAGCCATCAAAGTTTCTGTCAGCCCTGAGCACCAAAGTGCCATGCGCTAACAAGGACAATTACAACTCATACTCAGTTTCAAGAGTATAAACACAATACTGTACTTACCAACAGAAGAATATTATTACAGAAATGGATTCTACACTGTGGTGAGCAATAATCAAAAATGCAAAATTTTATATAAACAGATAGGAACAGAGTCCCATAGTATTTTATTTCTCAAATCACTTAAAACAATTATATTAAAAAAAAAATGTACATATATAATATTTATCATTTTTCATCTTTTTTTACATACTCACATTTATTAGAAATCATATATTTCACTAGGAACAAAATAAATACAAGGAAAAATTAAAATTAAAATAATAATAATAAAACATCTTAATATAAATATATAAATGATTTAAACGTATCAATTGATTTAAATATATAAAAAAAAAATTGTAATTAAATGAAATAATTTAAATACAATGAACGGAAACGGTCAAATAAAGCGATCGAAAATGAAAACGGATCGATCGTACGGATCGATTTGATCGTAGTGTAGTATGAGCAAACGGTGGGTATTGTACGGATGCGGTATAATAGTGTACACATGCGGCATAGTAGCGTAAGGATAGTGCGGACAGTGTAGTGTAGCTCGAAAGGGTCTAGTGTAGCGCGTGGTGCGATAGTGTGAGATGGAAGTGAAAACGGGAGGAGGTACAGTAGTGTAGAGATCGTGCCGAAAAGAGATGATTAGGTTAAAACTAAAATCCCCAAATCCCAAAAAAAAGAAAGGAAAAAAATAACAACATAGACTTAACTACATAAGTACATAGAATAAGAAGGCTAGATCACAGGGCCAAGCTCAAAAAGGGACAGTGAAACACATACATGGTTTGAACACAGGGAAGTGTCAGGAAGAAATCCATACCTTGCTCTCTAACCACCACACCACAGAGGCTTGGAAGAAGAATTAGGAAGTAAATTAGATTTAACCACCTAGCAACACAATTCAAATACTAGAGGCTCTCTAGCCACTACACTACAGAGGCTGAGAGTTCACTGTAAAAATTACACTACATACAATAACATAACAACATGGTTTAAAAAATTACATAAGACCTAGACAAATAGGGAGTAGCCTCTTACAAGTCAACAGGATAAACAATTCAACTGAGCACAGGCCTCATTGCAACAAAGGGTCCACACCCCTCATTTTTTTTCATTTTTTGTGTGTTCAGGTCCAGACTTGAAGACATAAAAGCAGGGCTGTTCAGCCAGGCACTGCCAAGATATTTGTATCGGATGGGCCTATCCGATGTTCAATCACCCCGAGATATGCGATGCAGTGTCAGTAGGATTAGGTGC
>MU167220.1:368965-380049 GCA_015951145.1 Cronartium quercuum f. sp. fusiforme G11
GCCACTGCCAAGAAAATTGCATCACATAGAGGCATGCTATGTCACATAGCAGGCCAAGATGCGATGCAATAGGTCTATTTTCCAAGGTAGGGACCTTGAAAAATGGTCCATAGTATCACATGAAGACATGCTATGTTACATAGCAAGCTTCCATGCGCTGAAAATATATTGGCAGTGTGCCTTCCATGCTCAAGGCAGAAAAATCAAGACAAATTTTAGAAAACATAAGGTCTGGTGGGATGCAACAACCCTTGACCCAATACTAAAGTGTCATAATTGTGTGAGATGATGGATGATTGAATCTAGGCTACCAGAGGCATACACATGCTATAATAAATGGCAGAGGTTTTTTTGAGAACAGGTAATCTTAGCCAAGACAAGACATTGGAAAAGCTTTTTGGCATTGTGTATAGGAAATAATACATTCAAAGCTTTTAGATACACAAAACCCCAATCCTCAGGAGAGATTGCTCCCCTGTGACGCCAGGATGGATCCATCACCATGGATAAAAAAGATCAAACATCCACACTATTCTTCGGAACATCAGTTGCTCATGTAGAAGCAGATCTATTAGAATTACCTCCTAACTTCTGGCAACCCCACCTGTCACCATCATTCAATCACCCTCCAGTCACACAATACAAGCTCGCCCATATGATATTGTCCCTACCTAACGAAAAAGCAAAAGAGGTGACTTCATAACTAATGAGCTTTTGAAGATAGCCTTACCCATTATTTGTGATCCTCTTATCAAAATACATAACACTTGCTTTAGACTAGGATACTTTCCGAATGCTTGGAGAACAGCCATTACAATAATTATTCGCAAAGCAGGTAAAGACAACTACTCTGAGGCAAATGCGTACTGTCCCATAGCCTTACTTAGCTGTCTAGGCAAAGTACTAGAAAGAATCATACCAAATAGGATTACTTTTTGGAGCAAAATCTCAGGTGCAATTGCCCCAGGCCACATGGATGGTAGAAAGCAGTATAGTATGGCTGATGCAAAACTTATTCTGGTCTCTTGGATAAAAATAAAGTGGCATGAAAACAAAGTAGTTTCAGGCCTTTTCCTGGATGTCAAATCAGCATACCCATCAGTTCATTGTGAACGTCTTTGGTACATCCTCCACCAATGCAATTTCCCTTCATACCTCATAAGACTCACCCAAGGCTTTCTCACAGAAAGAAGAACTAATATCCGACTGCAAGACTTTTTATCAAGTAGCTTTAATGTAGATCATGGGCTTCCGCAAGGATCACCATTATCAGTGATCCTCTACATCATATATAAGTCATCACTATGAACTATGGACACACCTTCCCCAGAATTAGAAAATTTTTACAACAGGGTTTATTGATGATGTAGAGCATTTAGTAGCAGCCAAATCATTTACTTTATCTATGCAGAAGCTGCAGGAAAAGGCGGATCATTCTCTGACCTGGGTAGCAAAACACAGTGCTATTTTTGATAAGAAGAAGTCTCAGTTCATGCATTTTACAAAAAAAAGAAGTGAGGAACGACCTATGTTGCTGTTTGAAGGAGAGATTCTAAAGCCAAAAGAAGAAGTCAGATGGTTAGGAATCTGGCTCGACTCAAAACTTCTCTTCAATAACCACATCCAGCACGTCTCAAAGAATGGAAAATTCACTCTTGCACAACTTTGGAGGATAAGCGAGTGCTACTCGGGGCTGTCTGCAGAAGAAGCAGAAAAACTAGTAATGATGGTACCTAGGCCAAGAGCATCATTTGGCAGTATTGTGTGGCGCACAGAAAGGAATGCTAGGAAGGCAACAAAAGTATTAGATGTTAACCAAAACGAAGCAAACCGTATGATATCAGGAGCGTTTGAACATACCTCAACAGAGATGATGAAACATGAAATCTTTTCCATGCCTTATACTTGAACTGCAGTTAGACTCAATCACTCATTTCTTTTTAAAAGATTAGCAACATCAGATTCTCATCCTTCTAGAAAATTCATAGAACATGAATTAAAACAAAGACGAACGAAACACCTAGGGCCGGTCCAAGATTTAATTAGATTTCAAGAGACCAATGACATGACAAGTTTGGGAAGCAAAACGATCTTTGCACACTCTCTCCCTTCATGGACAAGAACAATAGGAGAATTGCATAATATGGACAAGAAGAGGGAAAAAGTGAAGGAGAAAATTAAGACACAACTACAGGAAGAAGAAGAAAAAGAAAGTTTGATTATTTCCACAGATGGAACTTATAATGTACAGGAAGGAGGTGGAGCGGCAGCAGTCTTATCGACACAATCAAGATTAGTATCGATAGGACCACCGGATTCCATCTCGAACTATGAGGCAGAGATTATAGGACTTAAATTGGCGGCTAATATTTCTCTCTCCTCGCGTAACTCTTTTAAAAAACTAGCAACTTTAGTGATGACCAAGCAGCATTGAGGATGCTTCATGAAACACCAAAACCAACTCCTAGTCAATATCTTAGTATTCAGATAAGAAGGTTTTTTTTCCAGCTCCCCTTTAATACACCTATAGATTTGTATTGGATACCGAGACACGAAGGTATATAAATGAATGAGAAGGCAGATAAGTTAGCAAAGGAGGCGATAGAACATAGCGTGGAACATATTCCTCTTCCAATAAGTTTCAGCAAAAAGCTTCAAAAAACTCATTAAAATTTCAACATCCACTGCTTAGTATTCAGGCCAGGGAAAACTTCCTTTGCTACACAGCCAAAAATTATATCGAAAGCATTAAAGGTCCTTGAAAAAGGGGAAACAGCGTCGGTTTTCCAGTTAAGAGCTAGTTATAGTCCACTCAATAGTCATCTTTTTAGGACGAATATTGTAGAATCGCCAAATTGTGAAAAGTGTAATAAGCTAGAAGATACAAAACATTGCTTGCTTTATTGTAGGAGGTACAGAACTCAGAGGAAGAGATTTAGGGACAAGAGTAGAAATGAGAAGTTGAAAGTTAACTGGTGGAAGATAGACGAGTTACTAGACTCCCCAAAGGTTTTTCCCCTGTTGGCGTCTTTTATTCATGATACGGGACGTTTTAAACACTTCAAAACTTACCTTAATACGGATGAAAATCATGAAAAGTCGAGTAGTCGGAAGGGGCGAATGACGAGTCATCGATTGAGAGGAGAAAGGGAAGGCAGAACTGAACCCCCTCCCGTATAGGGCTTTCTTGTACTGACAGTATCTTTTAAAACTATTTTGAAATAATGCTTAGCTTAACCCAAAATCTAGTGCTAGTACCTCTTGATCCCCGTCACTCTATCCCAATTTCAACCACCTGTTTCTCCCCGTGAAACCGGTTGATTCTAGGTTAAGGAGCAGGTGGGGGGTACGAAACGGGGGACTTCAGCACTGGTCACTAGTGCGAGTTCTTGCTATAGCTAACAAATAACTTTTTTCATGACTTAGTCCAACATCTCGAGTTTTTCCATCACTTCACCCCAAGTCCAACTGTCTGTATTTCCCCGTGAAACCGGTTTAGTCTAGGTTAGGGAACAGATGGGGGGCGTGAAATGGGGGCTTCAGCTCTGTAGACTTTGATAAAAGATAGTTTGTATCAAAAAATCTGAGAGTATCCAAAAAAGGAACTCGATAACTCTGATTAATGGTTTCTTTGAAGAAACATTATGTAATAATTAAGTCATTAAGAAAAAGGAAGAAAAGGGGGTGTAGGTGTAAGTCTCCTGTTATCCAATTGATTTGTTGAACTTAGTCAAATAGAAGCCATGATTTAGACTACGACCGAGTAGTGTGTGAAATAGTCTTGTACATATAATAGTTGTATAGTGTGATATGCAATAGCAAAAACACTTTAAAAAAAAAACAGAAAAATAAAAGTACGGAGGTTCCACCACATTCTGATGTGTGACCACCTCCACATGTTCCCCTGTCCCGAACTTACTGTATCGACTCTTCCCTGATAGTTTTGACCTCAAAAATAGGTTTGCAGCTTAGACCTTACCGTGCCGGTAAATATAAATATACTGGCATGCGGGTGTGCATTATTTTATCCCAATTTGAACAAGTCTATCGGTTAAGCTTTTTAATCGAAAGAAGGTTTTGTATCCACCAGAAACCTCCTGTACTGGTCCAGAACTTCTACCGCATTTACACAGTGGGCAGCTAGAGTTTCCACGCGATCCGTTCGCCGGTAAGATAGCATAGGCACGCCCAACTCATTGCTTTGTATCGGACAGTTAGCGTCCAGTACTTTGGGAGGAAACTTGTAAACATTGACTTTGATTCGCAAGTCGAACCAGCCTTTCTGTAAATAGATGATCCTGAAGTGAGGAACTGACTGAACTCAATTCCAAAGCAAGAAAGTGAACCTATAGTTGGATGCAATTTCAACTCTTAAACCGAAAACTAATGCGCGCCTTCTATGGCCCAGCTTCGCCTAATTGAGGCCTCTATGCAAGCTACCTCGCGTTCCTTTTCTTGCCGGGATTACGCGCTGGTGCGCTTGGCCCCTTCTCTAACTTGGTCTCAGATTTCCACATTGAGTGTTCCCAATCAGTCTTTCTATTAGCCGAGGGCAGTAGGCACTACCCTTGAATCTAGATGCTCTGTAGTTAGAATCTCTCTCCCTGAGGAGGCGTCTGGGCATGGGCTTACCCCACCCGCCGTGCGTTGTGAAGGATATAATTTTCTTTCTTTTCTCATAAAAACAAACCATCGAGATCTTGTTCGTTCTTCCCACTTTTGTCTCTCCTCAAGCACTCCAACTCACAAACGACTTTACTCTCTCTCTTTTTTTTCTATATACTTTCCTCATAACTCTTTGTTGACCACATCACAAGACACCCTCATCATCTTTTCATAGTCTCGAAAGCACTCAAAACTTTGCGATGGCCACAAACAATCCAAACGCGGCTCATCACGATACCGAGCCCACCAATCAACCAGAAGCGCCCCAGAACAAGCCACGGGATCCAATGAATACCGATGCGGAAGCGGAACGTACCACTGACAGCGAGGAAGATGGACCTTATCGAAGCCTTTGGGCCACCGCCCCAGATGGCTTCTATACGGATTCCGAGGATGACTGCGAAGCGGAAGGAGAAGAGGAGGAGGAGGAGGAAGGAGGAGGAGGAGAAGAATTGTCCGAGAACGAACGGATGATGCGGAGATTGAAAGAGATGCAAGCTTTGGCCGAGGAGCGCGCACGGATTGAAGCTAAATATTATTGGCATGCCGCAAGAGACGAACGCTTGAGGATCTTTGATGGAACCCGAGATTGAGCTTCTAACTAGACGAATCTGTGAGTCGCGTTTGTTTTTTTTAGGCATCATCTATTCAAGGCCATTAGCTGTGTGTTGACTTGTTTCTGATAGAAAACATCGACATTCAATTTTCCACATACGCGACTTTGTAATTTACTCCTCATCCACTCATAAATAGATAACTCGAAATACTTGGTCCATTATTTCACTTCATTTCCCTAATCTTGTTATGCATTATTCCGCTTCAGGTTTTTTTTCCTTTGCAAAGAGTCGATTCATCCACTTTAATGATGAATTCTACCCTCTACAAAGTTGTTTGATTATTTTTCAGTTTTTAAAGCTCATGAGTTTGATATCTGGCACTGCTTTTTTTTTCTCATTACTTTTTTTAAAACGTTTTTACAGGTAATTTGGTTATTATGATTGATTTTTTTTTTTTTTTTTTTACTTTTGCTTCTTTTTCTCAACTCTCGAGCTCTTCCGATCACTTGTTTGAAACCTTAAGATTTATTTTGTTCCTGAAATTGTTTCTTTCTTTCTGTTTTTTTTTTTTTTTTTTTTTTGGCATGTGCTTATGATTTTTTTAGAGGTCTTTCTTGATATGTGTTTTATTAAACGATATACTTACTTTCGTGGGTTATGAAACCACAAAAGGATTTTTCTTTCCGGAAACTCCTTATTTTTTTTTCCCTGCTTAGCAGGTTAAAAATAATGTGGGTTCATAAAAAAAGGGCACTATTAAGTTACATAAGAAGAAAAATTGGTTGAAATTTGGTGCTCTATGAGATAATACTACACAAAACATTAGGAATTAATTTACCAAAATGGTTTTTTTTTTTTTAAAAAAAAAAAAAAAAAAAAAAAAAAAAACTGCTGAGCACTAAGTAAAACTTGATCTCATGGAAAAATATCTGTTTTAAATGTTCACATAGGATAAAATTATGCTCAGTAATGTTCAGTCTTTTTTTTTTTTTTTTTTTTTGCTTTTTCCCATCTGAGTAACTTATTAATGCCTACTTTTTTCCCCTTTTTTGGGTAAATCATTAATGTTTTCAGTGTGATCAGAAAGGTTTGTAGCCTAGTCAAATACAATTTATTTTTTATTTTTTTCCAATAGCCTCATTTGAGAAATTTTCCAAGAAAAAAAGTTGTGATCCATAGATTCAAACTCTATGTAATCAAAAGGCTAGAGCAACCTAGTTAATCCACCTCTGGTTAAAGGATTAGTTGGCTCTAGCATTAAACCCTCTTCTCAGAGGTCAACTAACTGCAGTCTACACTTGGGGGTAACCAGTGTAGACTAGTAAAGTTTAGTTGTTCAAAGGGGAACCCTTTATTGGGCCTTTCTCCTTGAATTGTAGTCTGGAGGTTAGCCTCAAAGAAGCTAACCCCTGATATGATCATTAAACTCCTGCTAGTGTAACTTTGATGGTACACATTGCAAATTTTCCACACTCATGGTAGTGAGCACTACACTACACTATGTACAGAACATTTTTCATTTTCATAACTAACAAAAAGGACTCCAGTCAAGGACCTTCAGACAAGTAATCCACCTGTTCACAGTTGAATACCCAAAAAAATATGATCCTCAAAGCACTACTCTAAATCAAGGGAGAATCCTAACAGACTCTGAGCAGAGAGAGAGAAATCTCTAGGATAAGAAGCAGTGACAGGGAGTCAAATCAAATTGAGTGAAAGGTAACCACTGGGTTACAAACTCACAGAATCTAGGGTGATTACTGTGTCACACAGATTCCTATTCTTGACCAAGAGTCTTTGTTCTTTTTTAAAAAAAAACACACTGATTCTCACTAGCCCAATTCATACCCTAATCCTCTCATAAGAGGTTTATTTAACTTTAGTCTGTGCTGGTTTCACCCTTCACAGAATACCTTGCCCCCCTTCCATTTAATCCCTTAGTCCTCAAACCCTTCTACTGTAGTGTTGAAGGTAGACCTAACAGTAATCTACCCCTCACATTAGGGGAAATGGCAACTCAAGGAGTAACTGTGGCCACTCAAGAATCCAGTTGTAGGTTCTTAAAATACTGTATGTGTAGGCACCATTTTGGAATTTGATTGAATGAATTCACAAGTCAGTTGAACTTGGATTTTAGTACAAATGTCAATTTATAATATGGGAAAGATCAAAAGTGGTCTCATCCATTCACGATGATCCTTCTCACAACCAATACAAAACAACAACAAAAAAAACCCTCTCAACAGAGACCCCCCCACATCACAACCTTGCCAAAGCAGCCCCTTGGCGCTCGAGTTGACTTAGGAACGCATACATGGCCTCCAACCGACCGAGCTCGATCCCAAATCGCCTTGCAATTCGGATGGGAACGGCCAAGATGGCCTCGAGCTCGAGTGGCCGGTGTAGTTCCCAATCCGTCAACATCGATGGTTTTACTGCATCTCCCTTGGCTCGAGCTGTGGATTCAAGGATCTGCTCTGGGCTCGCAAAATGTGCTGGCATTTTCTCGAGCTTGAAGATTGCACAGGTCGCACTCAAAACCTCGGTCATGCATCCGGCCAGGTGTGTGCGGAGGGCTGGGTCCGCCACCATCTCCGCGTTTGTCAGCCCACCGGAGAGAATCGAGGAAGGGTTCATGGACGCACTTCCAAGACGAAACACCGAGTGGTAAGTGAACTGGGGACTGGTCGAGGACTTGTAAATGAGAAAAGGAAAGAAGGAACTCAACTTGATCGCGAGCTTGTGCCAACGAACAAGCTGTAGATCTCGTTCGCTATGCACCTCTGCGTCCCTGATCCCACCCTGTCGCAACAGCTCAGCAAGGAGAGTGACCCGGTCTTCTGAGCGCTCCTCCAACTTTTGCTTCCACTCCTGCCTCTCATCCGTCACGCCTTGACTAACGTACCGAAAGTCGACATACGGCCCCAAGTGGATGCGCGTCCACCTGTTCTGGCGTACGACCCCAGGTTCAATCTGTTCGGCGTTGACAACGGTGACAGCACTGATGATTGGTACCGCCTCCCCAAACCGCTCCCGGTGCGTATGCTCGAACCCAAGCCCGTTCTGGACCAGTACAATTGTGGGCGGTGGACGATCGGATGTGATCAAAGGTGAGAGGATGGCGGAGTCGTCGACACGATCGGGTAGGAGCTTTGTACAGAGGAGTACATAATCCCACTCTGTTCCAGCAGCACTGACGGAGGGAAACACGCGATGAGGTCGAAAGTGATAATCTCCGAAGGAGCGTGTCTTTAGCTCTAGTCCGTTCTCGCGAACTTGGTCGTAATTCGATCGACATGTGAGCGAGACTAACACGGGCTGTTGTGGATGATTAGGTTGATGGAGGCGAGAGCCGTAGAAGGCACCGACGGCGCCAGTGCCAACTTGATATATACCGGTCAACATCGATCGATCAGTCCTACCCTCTTTCCTTATGTGAACCGAGTGGCATACCAGGAAAGGTGCGCATTTTCAACTTGACGCACCGATGAGCACATGGATGGGTTTCGCATTTGAGGAGGAGAGCTGGGATGTCATTTTCAGGTGCCACACGGTGAAGTTTTAGTCGGCGGATGCTGGATGGTGACACCGCGACTTGATCGATTCGATCCTCATCGGAGTCAAAGTGTCACGCCAGAACCCGACCCGAACGATGCTTGACCGATACGAGGAGCACGGGCTCTGGGCCGATTCTAATTGCTTATTCACTTCTGCTCTCGCGAGGACTTGAATTCATGGGCTGCGGGGAGACAGAAGCTGCCTTCAGTTTGGTTTTATCAATCAAAAGACCCGAAGCATCAAGGCAGTAATCTCAACCCGAAACAACGCAAAGACCATAGAAGGCGTGAGCCTAAGGGGGACAGTCATCCAAGATCTCAAAACACACTGCAGTTCTCTTAGCCAGTATAGCATTCATAGATTTTCACACAAATGATACAGAAATGAATCAAACTTTTTACAATGCATACTAAACCATGCGAAGTGAGTCTAACGGTCAGATTCTGATTCCTCAAGTAACCCCGAGCACCAATTTATTCTGAGCTATCACTTAAAGATTTTGAAGGTGGAACCGGATGATCGACCTCAAAACGATCCTCGAGTGGGACTACACGCCTAAGTTCGTTAATCCACATGTAACGACTGAAGACGAGCCAGAGCCTACGGAACCAGGCATTCTGTGTAACGTGTTGATTAAAAGCTCTTCGACCGTCAACATACTGGCCAGGAGTGGAGAGGAAGAGTGAGTGGTGGGTGGACCGATTAGAGTCCGTGGGTCTTAGTAAGTCGGTCTGGTTGATTCCTGTAGACAAGTTGGCAAGGTGCGTGGATGATGGATCGGGATGAGTGTCAGTGGAAAGATTTAAGTATGAGAGCGTATTGAGGACGAGTTGGGCGAGGCGCTGACGGTCTCGCGAAGGGTGGAGGGTGGGGCGGGCGAGGCTAGGGAGAATGAACTTGCGGGCATGGTGATGGTGGTAGAGGCTTAGGGGTAGAGAGAAGAGGGAGGTGTATTTGGACAACAGCGAGCTTGACTCAAGCATCATCGTCATAGGAAAGGTGCGATCGGAATGGACAAGTCGACTGATCGTGAAACGCAGAGTTAGTCAGAACGTGCGGAATTGATTGGTATAATGCTATCCGGTTCTACGTACGTTATAGCGGCTGCAATCGCCCGATGATTAGCGTGCCCAGAGACACCGTGATGATCGAAAGTGATGAGCTGAGTGCGACGAAGGATCAGGGGTTGGGTCAGCAAGAAGCTCTCAAAGGCAAGAACTGCACCAAAGAAAGAAGGAAAAAGGACTGACCAGATCAATTTGCCACAAGTCAACATAGAGCTTGACAAATTCTGATATTTTCTTCTCCGGCCACCAGACCGACATACTGTCTTGTAACTCTCTGACAAGACAAGAGCTAAGAAGTCAGCGATGTCTGGAGAGAGGAGCCATTCAAGCTTACAAGACACATACGGATGATCGAGGACAATACATTTGTCACTTGGAATGCCAAATGCCCAACAAGAAGCCCTCATTTCTCGAGTTCTCTTCATACCCAATCCATCCGCATTTCCTGAATGACATCACAGTTACTAATCATCAGTATTTATATGAATTACCATAAATAACAATCGAGGGATGGGCGACAAAAAGTTACATACCAGACGAAAGCGAGAGAATATGACCAATGGGACGTTTGAGCAATGTTGAGTTCACAAAACCAGGCGGAGAAGGATGAGACAAAGACTCGCTTAGATAGGCTTCCTTGGTGGAGTTATGAGTCGAGTTGGAAACGAAATCTGGCCCCAACTCTGTCAGGTTGACATATCTAGGTTGAAGCAAGCTGAGCAGGGTGGGTGAAAAAAATAGACACTCGTCGTCGGCTAATCACCTCGCCAAGATCGAAAAGCAAAACAAAGCGTGAACGTCAGTCTGAGCTCAATGACAGGTTTTTCTATTATATAACTGGAGCAATCTGGAAGCAACCTAACGATGAGCAACAACCAGCAAGAAACGCTCAGCTCGGGTGAGGTTAGGGCTAACCCACCACTCTCCTTGGAACTGATTGATGAGTCCATTAGAGGTGAGGGTTTCTCCAGCTGGCGGCCATTCCTTATGCGAAAGCGCTAGAAGATAAGTTATCAGACCGAAGACCACGCCAAAGGGGACAAGCAGCTTGAAAACTACATATCGAACTCGATCCTTCAGTCTGTGCGTACGGCGAACAAGTCTGGTGGGTAGATAGTAAGCCTTGGAGGGAGAAACGGGGACGAATGTGCTTTGGGGGCTGAGCTGAGGCTGAGGGGTCAAACGATGATGGAGGCCGGGAGGGGGCGAACGGCGACTCATGTTGAGATTGAGGTAC
>MU167220.1:395593-407556 GCA_015951145.1 Cronartium quercuum f. sp. fusiforme G11
ATGGTGAGCGAGAGCAGGTGACACTACACAATGGCAGCTGACGCTGCAAAAAATACAGTACTGTAGCAGTTGACGCTACAGCCCGGTACTGTAGCGTCCGCGCGACGCTACATGTGTAGCGTCACCTTGCCCGTGGTGCCAGTGCCTTAGTGTCTGGGGGGTGGTGGCCCAAGGGCTCAAGCCCACCCTTGTTACTCATATCAACTCAATACAAGCCACTGATCCATGTTCATCATGATGTCAGCTCATGAACATCAGTATGATTGTGAACCATGCAGTGATACACAGGCATACAGACCTTTCAGTGCATGGTGCATTGAGCAAAAAGAAAAGGAAGTTACTTTGCATAAAGGGAAGGCTCATGTGCTGGCTCTGGGGGAAAAAAGAGAACAATCAGAGAACTAAAAAAGTTCTTCGTCTGCTCTCATCGACAAGTCACCTTGATACGGACAGGGTGAAAGAAGATGTGTTAATGTCTGTGATATCAATTGTCAGCCCTTGGGTGAGAACTCACCTCAGGCTACAAAACAATAAAATATCACAAAAAGACTACATAAAAACTACATATAATCATCTTTCCATCAAGTTCCAAGAGTTATATAAGAATGAGATTCAAATATGAATATAGATATATATTCATAAACACCACAGACCTCATATCCAAGTTTCGAGGATAGAAAAATTTTCTAACCTATAAATTTTACTACAAGCTAGATCCTTCATAAAAACCCCTCATAGACCCTGTAAAAAAGGATTCCTTTCACAGGCATCTTTGATTTTTGAAATGCACTGGTTACATCATTTAAATTCTAGAACCTGGCTGAGTAAGAAGTTTCAATGGTTATAACCAGGAAGTGGCCATTAAGACCCTAAAACTGAAAATTTCACTGGACTAGTCTGAACTAGAACACCTGAAGTAAGAGGACAAGTAAGAAGGATCAGTAAGACAAACCTTGAGTATAAATACTCTGCCTATGAGCTGCCAAAGCCAGATGGAAAACCAAAGAAATAGGAATATATTCTTATAAATATCTTTTCAACTTGAAGGGGATTCTCTTTACTCTACTTTTCAGAAATCATAAAGATCCTCTTTCTTCTTGATTTCTAAAAAAAAAAAAACTATAGTTTTCTTTCTATTCTCTCCAAAACAAACTTCCCTTATTTCCTTTATATATCTGGCTTGAGTTGAGTCAGCTTGCCACCTTTCCTCTCTCACTCTCTGAAGAGAAAAGTTAGGCAATTCAAATTCCCTTTTTTCCACTCTTCAACTTCCTGTATCTTTGAAGGAATCCTTTGAGATCAATTTAATCAAACTTAATAGTCATACAACTTTACCAAACAAGACATCTTGTCAATAAAAGATCAATTCAACTTGGACTCAATTACATAGTCTCAGTGAGTTTGAAAATCAATTTGCCCTATCACTGCCAACATCAATAATGGTCCACCATCAGAAAATACTCTTCAGCAGGGAAAATGAAATCTTACATGATTTTATATTTATATGTAAATGCTCTTCAAAGGAAAATCTCAAAAAAACCAGAGCTGAGCAATGGATAAAACAGAAAACCTTGGTGATTTTCTGGGATTTTTATTAGTATCATTTACCTATAAGCTATATGTAATGTAGAAAAATGCGTAACCTTTCATTTTTTTGCTGAGATGCAGTTTCCCCCATTTAATGCTGACAGTGTATTGTTTATTTTTTAATTATTAAGAGGACTTTATACAGTAAACTTTTACAGTCCAAAAAAAATAAAAAAATAAAATAAATGAGCAAAGTTATTTAATTTAATTTTTTTTTTCAAGTCAAAATCGACATAACACCTAAATTTCTTCACTCTGTGTGAAACATCTCATGTATTAAGTTTGAAGAACAGAAGAATTTCAAAATTTCAGTTGCTTAATTTTTTTTTTTTTTTTTTTTTTTTTTTTTTTTTTTTTTTTTTTTTTATCTCCAACTTAGATCGCTCGACCAAGTACTTATAAAGATAATAAATGAAGATAAGATGAATGATATAGAAGAAGATTTAAAACCGAATATTAAACCTGAACAAATTTCTACTCTTAACTCAATACCTGATGAACCAGGCCCTAGTAAATCAGGATTAGGATTAAATTCTACCTCAATCGAAATCGATAACTTGCTACATAAAGAAGCAGATCTCAATCAAGAATTAAATTCAAATTTAAAGAATGAAGATCATAAAAAAATTAATCCAAAATTAGATTCACTCGCTAATTTAACTTGCTCTATTTGTCTTGGATCTCCTTCTCCATTAGTAGTGACACAGTAAATTTCATAATTTCTCTCTTTTCATCTTTAAACAAGTTCCATCTTTTTTTCTGTTTTTTTCAACGATCTAATTTAATTCTATCTTTTACATCTTAAAAGGTGCGGACATGTGGCTTGTGGTGGTTGTTTGACTGCTTCATTAGTTTCTCAAGTGGACGCTTTTGGTTTACCGATGGGAGGACAGAATAGTGGGAAGTGAGTCTCAATTGAAATTCTTAAAAATCCTTAAACCTTCATAGCTTTCATACCTATTCATGAACCAATATTTCCAATAAATTCTGAATAGGTGTCCGGTCTGTCGTACTGTTCTTGGTGGTGGTTGGGGTACGAGTATGAGAGGTGCGATCTTAAAGATGGGACCAGGTCAAAGTTCTAGCTCGTGATGGAATCTTTCCAGCTATTCAAAGATTAAGGAGATGTTTCTTAAAAACTGTGAATATTACAATCAACTTGGGTATTCTCCTCACATTCGTACCTCTCTATTTTTCTAACGATTATATCTGTGTGTGGGTGCAGCGCGGTTGAGCATCCAGTCTTTGTATTAAAATCATTTCTGCAATATTTATATAACGAATTCAATTTCCTGCCCTCATATCTGAGCATCCAACTCCATCTCCTTTCACCCTTAATACCAATACCAACGCGCTTTGCCCGAGATAAACAAAATGATGCAAACAAAACAAAGATAAGCAGAGTGTTAAAATGATACAACGTCTTTAGGTTTTCACCCCCTTCTACATACTCAAGTTCTCAGACCAGACCAAACATGAAGAATGACGATAATAATAAGAAAGAACAAGACATAATGTAAGAGAAGAAATTTGATGAAGAAACGTGCCGAGACCAGCGTTGTTCAGGTCGTCAGTCCTCAAGTCTTGGTGTCCGGGTCCTGGCTGGATAACCATTCGAGTTAGAATTCAAATTTTGACCCTCTAAGGATAAATCACCTAAAACAGAATCATGAACAAGATCCGAATTCCGATTTCGTTTGGGATCAGGATTAGGACTAGTAGCTCTAGAATGCACGATTGATCTATTAGGTTTAGCAGATGGAGTATAATCTGGAGCCATCATTTGAAATTCATCATCGTCTTGTTGTTGCTCATCTTCTTCTTTCATTAATTTTCCTTCTTCTAATTCATTTGGTGTGGTCCAAGATCCATTTGCACCTCTATGTCCTAACATACCCCTTATACCTGAATGATAGCCTTTTGCTATAGATTCTTCTTCTCCCGCATTTGATGCATTCAACATTGGTAAATGTCTCTGATCATCGGTTAAGAATAAGTAAAAAGCCGAAATCGCAAACGATCCTCCAGCAACGAGATCGACTAGATAATGATGAATTTTTTTTTTTTTTTTTTTTTTTTTTTTTTTTTTTTTATTGAAAAAAAAGGCACCATCCCCCGTTCAAAAATAAACCCTAATGTCAATAAAGAAAGTTCAAAGAAAGTGAGTAAGTGATGAGAGACCTTACGTGAGATACATTGTACTCCAATAAAGTACGAAAGCATAAGTCCAATAAAGTACTCTCCAACGAGGAAAATAATGAGAAAGGAATAAAGCTTCAAGTGTAGCACAACCAGCATGTAAAGAGGGAAATGCACCGAAGACTATTGGTGAATTTCTAAATGTATTAGTATAACCTTTTGAATGAAATAAAACATCTATTCTACCTAAACCACCTGCTTCTCCTAAAATATTATAATTTGCTGGTGTTATACCATGACTTAATTCGTACCCTGTTTTGATATATATATAATCGTTTAGTTTTTGCTTTGTTTTATGAAAGAAAAACAGAAAGAGAGAAAAGAAGAAGAAAAAAAACTTACAAGGAGGTGCACAAGGAAAAAGGATTTGTACAGCAACGCCAGCTAAATTCATATAACCAAAAGCTTTACCAAAGAATTTTACCGAACCAGGACCACCGAAGATGAATAGAAAGATAGCAGTAACAAAAGGTAAAACGAAATGTAAAACACCATAAGGTAACCAAGCTATTACATCTAATAAAGGATTTGTATAACGAGTTAAAATGTCTGAAATATTTGCACCATATAATATAGATTCTAATGTAGGTAAAATCGAAACCCAAATGTGAATTTTTGATCTAAAACTCATTGGTATATATTTATTTGAGAAAAACATGATGACCCATGTAAAAATTGGTGAAGCAGGTAAAAAAAATTGTGACGTTAAAGGTACTAATAAAGCTGTAATATAAGATATGATTATAAATAATTTGAAGACTAAATTTGTTTGTTTGTTTGTTTGTTTGAAAAAAAAAAGAGAAAAAGATGTATCTCAGTTTTTTTTTTCCTGAATCACATTAATGAAAAAAGAGTAAAATGAAAAACTTACACCAATGCAAACCACAAATGTAAAGACTTAAACCAGATACCGAAATCATAATAAGGTATTGTGAATCTGATTTCCAATTCCATTGATGAGATTTAAGTTTATTTAGAGTTTGTTTTGGGTCGGTTGATAGATCAAGTCTTTGAGTTGCTGCTATGATTGCTTTTCTAAATTTTAAGAGACTGAGAATGAGTATTGGGATTATTTTGTTGGAGATGAGAGTGAAAAAGACTGATTGAATGAATGATAACTTACAGCAGTGGTGGTGAGATGAAATTTGCCCAATTTGATAACCTGGAGAAGAACATCGATAATCGAAAGGATCTTGAAATTTTACGTGCACTTGGTGTTAATCCCATCCGTTACCGTTAGTTCGATTTCAGACTGACAATAGAAATTCAGTAAGAAAACTTCCAGGAAAATTAAATTGAAACGAACTGGGACTGTACTTTAGAGATGTCACTCACAAATTCAGAACAGGTTCACAGATTTTATGAACTATAAATAGATAAACCAAACTTAACTCTCAACAGCAAACAGCTTCAATTGAAAATGACCATCGATCGATTACCACCTGAATCCTTAACTCATATATTCGCTCACTTATCACCTCATCAAATCTCAATTTCAACCTTAGTATGTAAAACTTGGTCTGTATTTAAATTTTAATCAGGCATACTATTCGATACCACAATCATAATCAAGACTGAATACTAATTCATCAAATGGTCTTCCTCACATTTGATCAAAAAAAAAGGTACAGAATTATTCAAGATGATTCATGTTGGAAGGTACGCATGTTCATTTTATTTTTTAAAAAAAAAATTGATTCATCTAGATCGAGCTTATATATATTGATGGATATCCTACACTCTTTTTCTTTTTCTTTTCTTTTCTTTTTTTTTTTAGGCTGCATTTAAAAATTTCTTTGGGATTCAAAATCAGATCTTTGATTCAAAATTGAATCATTGGATTTTTGATTCAAATAGACCGATGAGTAATCTCTATGTTAATTCAAGACTCGATCCTACGAGTTGGAAAAATGAATATAGGATTAGAATAGCACTCCTTTCGTATGTTTCTCTGGCTCATATAGATTTAAGAGCATCTTTTTTAACGAAATGTGATTTTTTTAAATTTGATTTGATTAGGAAATGGAAAAGAAATAGACCAGGAAAATCTATAACTCATAACCCAGGAATTGGAATTATCAATACATTTAATTTAATTAGTCAACAACATGAAGAAGAAGAGATTTTATTAGCTTCATTAGATACTGGTATTGGAATCAAAAGTCAACCTTTTAAAGGTAAGATATCATTAAATCAAAGAGTATCATCAAGATTCAATGATTTAATCAATTGTTTAGTAATAAGATCAGATGGTAAATCGATTGCTTGGGGTATGTCGAATGGGAAAATTGAATTAAATGAAATTAAAGATGATGGATTGATGATAGAAAGAAAACTTGGTAGATTTGATGAAAGTCATTTATCTTCAATTAATTGTTTAAAGTTTATTAAAGTATCTTCTAAGAATTCTCACTCTTCTATTATTCCTATCTCATCTCAGAATTCTTCTACAATCAAAATACCTTCACATGATCGTCAATTTAATATTCTAGTCTCTTGCTGTAATGCTGGACAATTAAAGCTTTGGAGAACTGACAATGATAATGAAGAAGAGCAAGTTTGTATATGTACTATCACGTTAACAGATGAACAGGGATTTTTGGACTCAGGCACTACCATAGCTTATAATTCAGACCAAGGAATCTTAGCTGTTGGTACTCATTCTGGTTTGGTACATCTTTGGGCAGATATCAATTTATTAACACATCCTAAATCAATAGGTCTAATTAGGTGTAATAATACTGTAGTAGTAGGAAAACATATTGAAAGATTAGCTATTGATTCATTCAATTTAAATAAATTATCTATACTCATACAGTTAAATTTATCTGATACATTTGAACGTTATTGGACTTCAGAAATTTTTTATCCCACTCAAATTTTAAAATATGGATCACATTCTTTAGGTTCAATTACCTGTCTTGAACATGATCTCAAGCCTCATGGAAATGGTCTTGTAGTTGCAGGTGACAAGGATGGGAAAGCTTATGTTTGGGCTTGGAGTTCAAATGACTTTGCTGCTTCAGCTTTCAAACCTCCTTTAATTTGTTTACAAAGTGAAGGTCCAGGTGTTAGTGCTATTGCTATCACACCTTTACTAATAGCCATAGGATCGTGCGTAGGTTTTTTTCATTCGCCTATATAAGAAGCTTTCACCGATCAACGAGTTTATAAAACCTAAAATAAATAAATAAATTCTTTCTATGAAATTAGGGATGATGGTTCAACAAGAGTTTATGACGCTTTAAGTGGAGGATTAATGAATCTATTTAAGGATAAACAAGTTACAAGAGATAGATTGAGGATGATCACCAATATCGGAAATGAAAATGAATCAGTTAGGGAAACTTTCAAAGTTCGTTCTATTTGGATATCTAAGAATTCAATTGTTTTGTGCTTTGGTGAATTAGTTATGGGTTGGAAAGTTGATCGAAAAAAGGACTTGAAACAAAAGAAAAGTTAGTTTGAGATTTCATATTCTTTTCTTTTTTTTGAAGATTGTCTATGCGTGCTTATCTTAGGGTATTGATATTATTGTTTATTTGTTTCTGTTTCAGATTTGAGGAGAGCATCAGGTCGGACTGTACCTAAACGGACCGCATTTACCAGTCAGCTAGTCTTCAATCCTCGCTCACTTTAACTGACCGGATCAAAGAAATTGACTAGGCTTGTGTATGTTTGTTCAATTTGGGTTGATTTCAGACCTTCGTGAGTTAAAGGAAGAATTAGCGAATACGAGAGAGACGATGAATTGGGAACGAGATAATCGAGAACAAAGTGAGGCAAGAAAACGTAGATTAGAAGGAGAACTTGGACGATCAATGTCAGAGGAAGAGGCGCTTCAATATGCTTTAATGTTATCGAGGGAGGAAGATGCAAGAGAATGGGAACAAGAAACAAGTTTTGAAGCATTAAATGAAGAAGTTGCTTGTTCTGCTCCTTTTATTTCTGATCCTAGGAATCATTCAGGATCATCACCCTCTACTTCATATTCTGCTCCACTCGGACGTACGATTAATGAATATAGAAACGCACTTCGAGAATCAGTTGGAGATTTATTTGAAGGATCTTCTAGACCTTCATCATCTAGATTACAACTTACGCCAAGTCGTAGTAGTACATCTAGTGGTACTGACACGAGGTCTTATCATAAAACATTACCTGAGTCTGTTTCAACTCAACATTGGCCTTCAATCTCCAGAGGACCAGGTACGCCATCACCATCACCATCACCACATATGCCTAACCCTTGGAATAAGGTCGGGATTCAAAGTCCAAGTCCTAGTAGACCGATTGAAACAATTGATGATGAACTACAATTTGCTATCGAGCTTAGTTTGGCTGATCATGCTGCACGGGATCGGTAACCTAACGAGCAAGCGGAACTTGTTATGTCTGCTATGAAGTTGAATGGGATGATTGGTTGCTTTCACTTCCTAGTGCTGGTATCATCAATTTGACTTTTTTGCTATGGCTACTGATCAAAATATTCTTACTCAACAAATAATACGGGGGGGAATGGAATTGTGGGTACCTCCCACCTACTCTTTGATTCTTCTATATACAGTAATTATTGATGACGCGCACGCATATGTAATATAGAATATTAAAGCGTTGCTTGAAACAAAGTTTATCAAGTTTGAAAGACCAAAAATGTACAGTATACCTCATAGGAATTTTGTGTAAATTCTGTAATGGCCCATCTTTAAAAAAAACCTCGGAAAGAATGGGTCTGGTTGTGCTAAAGTATATTATCAACCCCATTCAAAAAGCCAAGTGCTCAATGGCAGTCTTCTACAGCTGATTCACATCTTTTTTTTTGTGGGGGGGAGGGGGGAGGAGTGTGGGCGCCATGAAGTCTGGTTTCATATAAAGGTATGAAAAATAATTCACAAAGCTTTAATGGACGATTGTAATTGAGGTGTAAGGTATGATCATGAATGTTCAGTGATAGAATCACAGATTTTTGGATGTTTATAAAAACATCTTGAGAATTTTCATTTTTATAAAATGGTATTATGATATAAGTAAGACCTATCAAGATAATCTTCAAGAGAAGCTGAAAAAATCCTTGATTCAAGAACTGGTTTGTTTTCTAAAAAAAAAAAAAAAAAAAAAAGAAAAGAAAAAAAAAAGAAAACTCACAATATATATATATATGTATTCTGAATATCACTGAACTTTTCAATATTTGTATGTAAAAGAATGAAAATGAAAATAGGTAAAATAAAAATGGTTTAATGGTCATATTATAAGTCAAAAGGAAAACATTCATATTACATAACTTATTGGGATAAACCAAAATGGGTTTTTACTTTTTTTTTTTTTTGGTGAGGTTGAAAAGAAGAAGAAAAAAAAACCTTTATTATGAGAAAATGATCTAATTCTTATGTTTTTTTCCACATTGAATTTTGGATATCATATATATATATATATAAAGACTAATATTGAAACATAATTGATTAAAAATTAAGTATCTTAAAATTAGTAAGAACAAAAAAAAGAAACCCTTTTAGTATAAGGTTTTGAAGTCCAAATTTAATTCAATT
Organism: Cronartium quercuum f. sp. fusiforme G11; assembly: GCA_015951145.1. Taxonomy (NCBI): domain Eukaryota; kingdom Fungi; phylum Basidiomycota; class Pucciniomycetes; order Pucciniales; family Coleosporiaceae; genus Cronartium; species Cronartium quercuum. The sequence goes on from MU167220.1 coordinate 404,929, forward strand.
GAGTACTTCACTACAATATTTTTTGTTTTGTTTTGTTTGAACTTAACAGAATATATTGACTTCATTAGATGAAGAAGAAAATTTTGCCACCCCCCCCCAAAAAAAAGAAAACCTTTCTTTATCCTTGACCACCTCTGACTACCTATTGGTTTAACTAACTATTCAAGAGAAAAAAAAAGATATGTGAATCATAACTTTGATGAAGAAATTGATATCTTTTGTCTTATAAATGCTTGAAATTTAATCTTCATTTTTTGTTTTTTGATATCAAATCAGTCAAGAGTCATAATCAGATGACCTTTTGAGAACATTTGAGAACACAGTCACTTAATATGAGTTTGAGTGGATATGAGAGAAAAGAAGTTAGGAACTCTATTTGGGTCTTGATCTAAGGCTGAGTGACATAGACTTGAAAAGAGAGAAAGGTAGAGGAAAAGTGAGCACAAAGTGACTACACTGCCAAGATATTTGTATCGGATGGGCCTATCCGATGTTCTATCACCCCAAGATATGCGATGCAGTGTGAGTAGGATTAGGTGCGATGGAATTACTATCGGTATCTAATGCTCTGACACCATATTGCAGTGTAATTCCATCGCACCTAATCTTACTGACACTGCATCGCATATCTTGGGGTGATAGAACATCGGATAGGCCCATCCGATACAAATATCTTGGCAGTGCTAGTGGTAGGACAGACATGGAGAGAAAGGACAAAAGAAAAAAAGGAATTTACTGTCTCCTTTCAGCAGATGAGGAAAGGAGACAGGTAAGGGTAGAGAAGGTATTTGAGTCAAAGTCAGGTGGGGTGATTACCATTGTAGCATACTATTATGTAGAAGCATATCTTGTGTTGATTGGATCTCAACACCTTTAAATAAATGGTTTGATCTAGTAAAATTAGAAACAATCAAGTAAAAGATAAGTTTAGTGACTGGTTCAGTAACTAGTTCAAATAGGTTCAGTGTTCTTTTTTTTAAAAAAAAAGTACTATTTCAGAGCACATTATTATGGGGCATGTTTTTCAACTTCAGTTATCCCCCTCAACTTGATAATGAAACTTAAGACCCAAGTCTTCTGATTTGAATTTGCTTAATTTAACTGAAATGATGAGTCTTATATTACTATAGTAAATTCATGATAGTATTACTAAATTGGGATATTGGTAAGAACATCAGTGGAGTGAAAAGAGTCAAAGATTGGGACTGAATTTTTATACCTTCTTGCTGATATTAAAGTTTTTCCTTAACTCAAGGTTTATGTATATTACCATGTGATCTATATATCACAAGTATGTTAAACCTTTGACATAGAGTATAACACAAGTGGTGTTTTTTAAATTTCTAGTATCTAGACTTCACTTGGTAAGTTGAATACTATAAATACATGATATGGTATATTGGGGACTCTTGAAATGGAGCCCTGTAGCCCATACCCAGCCACTCACCTCCTTCAACATTTGCTACTCCAAATATGCAGTCACCAATGGCCCCACTGATGACTTTAATGATTCTGGAAAGTCAGGGAAGTTCTACAGAGAAGCTATCACCATTACCACTTATCTGAAAGTTTTTAACCTCACTCAGGTCAAATAAAGGGGGTGTGACAGGGATAATGACCAAAGGTCATAAGCTACAACATGGAGTCAGCTTTTGTATGATGGAGCTATGCTGATAGTGTTGGCTTTGTGAGCACATCTTGAGTATTGATTGTTTTGTAATGTTCTATTATTTCATTTTTTCTCTTCTATTTCATATTTTATCACAAATTGTCATTGTCTAGACAACTGTTGTGAGCATACCACCAACTGTACACTTGAGTACTATTTGATTTTCTTACTTCTCACTTTCTCTATAAAACTTTGTGAGCCAAGCACAAAGTCCAATTTTCTCAACCTTTGAACTTCATACTCATAGAATCCTTTCTTTGTGCTCATACTCAGTATGTCTTTTATTACACATGCTTGACTTACAGGTATGGTTTTCTCTTTGAACTTTCTTCTTTTTTCTCTTTCAAGTTTCTTCTCAAAACTAGTATTTAATGTAATGAAGAAATGAACCTTTGGACTTCATACTCATAGAATCCTTTCTTTGTACTCATACTCATTATGGCTTCTATGACACATACTTGACTTACAGATATAGATGATGAAAGAGAGATGATGAGATGTTGGAGTGTTCAGGAGGTGAAGAAACTCAATGACTAAACAACTCCAGATCTGATCACTCTAAACTATATATAGGCTGGAGAATGGTCATGTACTGTGTAAAAGAATCACCATGTAATCCTTATACATAGAGTGTATGTATGATAGGATGTAAAATAAGAGAGTGGGTGCAAGTCTGGTTTGATGTAGGTAGAAAACTGTCAGCCCTGAGGACTATGCAGCAGTCCCACAGACTGAGGTACCACATAATTACATACAATAACTAGATGTAACAGAATGTAATACATAATAAAATATATGAGAACACAGAGTATAACATATGTAGCACACATACAGTACATAGTGTAATACATATATGGCACTGATGTAGTAATATGAAACTTCACCTCAGGCTCAGTTTCAAGAGTCATAAGAGTAAAGTACTTATGACAAGAGCCACATAACAGGACTTGTCAATCAAG
>MU167220.1:408076-427834 GCA_015951145.1 Cronartium quercuum f. sp. fusiforme G11
GAATATAGAAAGGAGCTAGTGGAGGACTAATCACCCTCACTAACTATATTCAGGATTAAAACTCTGCAGGTAGCTGCTAGCCACACTACAAGACAGGTTGTCCTCCAGGGAATACACCCTGAGGTATAAGAAGTCTTCTTTAAATAAAATAAACCCTCTCTTTAGAGGTCAACTAACTGTAGTCTACACTTGGGGCACCAGTGTAGACTCATAAGTAGTTCTTCCCTAAGGACCTCAGGCAGCCAATAGCTCTGAGATCCTGTCATCAAATAGCCAGGAGGTAGCCTGAAAGAAGCTCCCTTCTGACAAAAACTCTAGATGGGGAAAATTTTTGGCAACTTGAAAGATGTACAGTAATCAAGACTGACCCTATATGCAAAGAATAAGTTGTATCTGTTCTATTTTTATATTTTGTGTGATTCTTATCTGGAGAGAAGAGTGTCACATAGACTCAGAATCTGATTTCAGTTGAAGCAGATAGCAGTGTTAGGCACTCCAGGTACAAAAAAGAGGCCAAAGATTGAAATTTTACAGAGGCAGTTGGTGGGCTCATATTTGAATCATGCAGCCAGTTTAACATCTAGTTGATGTTGCTTGCTGTAGGATTGTCACTGTGTTGCATGTACAGTTTCAGGTGATTCATGATCAATGACAACATTCCACAAATTAAAAAGCTACAAAGAACAAGGGAAAAGGCAGAGAAGACCTGCCTAATTATGGAAACAGAGATTGGAGTGAGAGGTAAAGAAGACAAAAAAAAAAAAAAAAAAAAAATAAACATGTAAAAGGGTTAAACTGCGAGGTGAAGAGTTAAAATGATATTTAAAGAAACTCCCACAGATTACCTTCAGGAAAGAACCAAGGGTGTGAGAGAGAAAGAAACTAAGTAACTTGTTTCCCAAAAACAAGAAATGAAAAGTAAAAATTTCCTTAAGAGGGAAATGGATCTTCTGTATGCACCTAGATCTGAGTAATCATCCTTGTTGCATTTTCTTAATAGGTCTGTGGTTGCTGTTTTCCATGCTTTAGGGAAGTAACCTACTTTCAGGCATTCATCAAATACTTTAGTCAATTTTAGTGTTAGGCATAGCTCAGCTAGTTTTAGTCATTCATGTGTTATGCCATCTTGAAAATGTTTGAGTGTCTTTGAACACCAGTGCTGGACAAGTGGAGATGAGGGATGATAAAGGATGATCTGATATGTTTTCAAAGTGAGTAAGTGCATGAGTCACTTCCTGCCTACAAGGAATGACCTGACCTGGTATGAGTCAAATGAAGAATAGATTGAGGCAGGGTATGTAAGTGAGCAAGTTTCTTGATCTAAGGAGAAAACAAAACAGAATATACTAGGATTGATGATGAAAGAATATCAGAAATAAAGCTCTAAAATCCTTTTGAGTGAAAAGGTTGTGAAAGGAAAAACTTACTTTCTCTTTCCAAAGATGAGGAAAGAGAAAGTAAGTGGTCTTTGCACTACACAAGGATATAGATAGTTTCATAAAATTTAGTGGTGATTGCTATGTGTTCTTTTTTCCAGGTAAACTAATGAGAAAACCGAGAATGTGTGTGGCTGAATATACTACATGGTTGTCTAGGTATGTCTTATACTATTTGACTAATTTTATTGTATGATTTCTGGGTGAACTGGTAAGTTCCTCCTACAAAAATACATACATGTTGAGGGAATCCTTAAACATTACACTTGATGTACCTATGAAATATTTTTGAGTTTCTGCTTTTAAGAGAAACTGTCAATTAAATACCAACACATCTCCTCCTTTTACACATTTGAATGATAGTTTTTTAACAATTGATGCCAGTTTGTGTTCAATTGGTTGAGGTTGTTTGAAGGGTCTCTCCCATGCTTTATTCTGTTGTATATCCAATGTGTCACCTTTGTTTTTCACTACTGAGGTGCCAAGGAAAAGTAACTTAGCTTGTTTGGTTTTTTTTTTTCCATTGTGTGTTTTATCCTGTTGGTATAAAGGTGCCACTGCACCTGATCCTTGAGGTTTTGTGTAAGCAAATGCTTTGAAGGTCAAGTTTCCTTGTGATGTTACAATGATTGTGTGCCAGCACATTCTGTTTAGTTCATTTATCATGTGTCTAACAAATGTCCTCCATCCCCACTAACACCAGGTGGTTTCTGCCAGTCCACTGAGTGTCATCCAGCATCTAGTGCAGTTTCTCTCTTAGATTAGCAAATGTAGTTCACTCTCATCCCACCACACTTTGTGTTGGTGCAGGCTGGTTGTGACTATCTTGCCTTGTTTTTCAAAAGAGTCTATGATTACTCCTGTTATGAAGGAAACCCCATATATCAACATCTTCTTTTGTTTCAAACAGATCTGAGAGGGTACTCAGCTTATTTTCAACATCATTGTAGAAATCTTTGGTTTTCTTTCCTGTGTTGTGTTGTGGTAGTGGTTGAGGATTTAGGTCTATGCTTGTGGGTAAGGTTTGGTGGTCAGAGCCATAGTTTTTGTCTGTTGTTAATAATCTTACCTTTGTTTTTGAGAGTTTGAAGTTAATCCATGTGAGGTCCATGTTGAAGTAAAAATTGTTTGAACTTCATAAGTTCTCATGTTTCTTCTTTTCCTAACACAACCTCATCCTTTTTTTTTATTTCTTGTTTTTCTCTATTTCTCTGTTTCTCAATTTATCTTTTTCTTGTACAGGAGCAGGAAATGGCAATAACCCCAAACTGCCAATATTTGCATACTCATTGGTACATCAAAACCTATTCATCACTCATCTCTCACACTTTAAAACCTATTGTACAGATCCCTGCTCCGTATACCTGACCAGAGCAAGCAGTCTCGAGATCCTCTTTTCTTTTCCCTTGTCAATTACCATTTTCTCTTGTGATTGATCAAGGTGAGGATCTTGAGTAGTGTTAATCATAACACTTGGATTGAACTAAAAGTTCTTCCCTGTTTTTCTGGCAGTCCACTGCTATCAGCCATGGCATAATTTGAGAAGACCAGATTATCTCATAGCTAACTGATTACATATAGTTTACATACAGTACTGTAATCACTTTTTACATGCAGTACTGCTAACATTACATATGGAAACAGTACTGTAATCATCTTACTAGCTAGTCTGGTAAGGATCCTGAGCCATTTTTTACTGTTTTTTCATTGTTTGAGGGAGTGTCAGCCATGGCACAATCTGAGGAAACCAGATTGTCTCATGACTGACAGAGTACATATAATTCACATAGAGTACTGATAACATTACATGTGAAATCAGTACTGTGATCACTTTTTACATACAGTACTGATAGCATTACATATGAAATCAGTACTGTAATTACTTTTACATACAGTACTGTATTCATTTACTGTAAACATTTTACTGTAAGACATGATCACTTGTAATTATGAGTATTACATGTAGTTACTGTAGTGTAACAACCAGTACTCATACTGTAGCATCTAGATGCTTAAAATGGGAAAGAGCTTTGTGGACTGGACACTTGGATATGTTTTGTTGTGATTTCTGTTTATTGAAACAATTTAGTTGAGCTATGTGTATTTCTGGGCTTGTTAAGGTTAATGTGACTTTTGTCAGTGTTCAACAAAATTTGGGGCAGTGATGAGTGGTCTTAATTGTGGGATAGGAGGCATATGAGGCCAGAGGGGGGGTGGGTAAAGGAAAAGTTCTCATGTAATGTCTGTTTGGTCATCCTAACAGGTTTGTGTAAAGCTCATTTTGGAAAAAAAATTTCTTTGATCTGATTGGGCAAGCAGTACTAGAATTGGAGTGGGCATATTTTTTTGTCTCCTCTTGTCATATGTAATGTCTGAGTGCAAAAGTCTGTTATGGGCAAAGCAACAGATACAGTGAGGGGTAGCAAGTTTTTAGGGTTGGGGCAAGTGCATGAATTGTGATCAGATCTGCATTGTTTTCCCCCTCCTTTAGAATTCAAAGCTATGTGGCCTGGTTCCCTGCACTTATATAACTTTTTACCCTTGTCTTCTTGCAAGCCCTGACCTGTAAACTATTTCCTTCAAAATATACAGCTCCTTTCTCCATCTTGTATAACAATTCTTTGTCCAAGAGATTCACCAGGATGAGTCTGTGAGTGAGGCCTGGGGTTGTTGGTTTGCTGAGCCATCTGATTGAGTGGATTGCTTCTATCAGAATGGGGTTCTGGCTGGCTAGTGTTTTGCTTATGTGCTATGTTCTTGGGTATTGGTCAGTTGGCACTAAGTCAATATCTACTGGGAAAACTGCTGGGGAGGTGATCAGGTTTGGGGCTGCTAGAGTTGACCATCAGCATCAGGTTTCTGATAACCAGTCAGCTTCACTTCTTGTAGTGGTATAGAGTTTGATGCTTCCCAATGGCAGGCTAGCTGCTCCCTTGACTTTGACTGTTGTGATATGAGTATTCATCTCATGATTAGCATACTAGACTGCCAGATATATCCTTGTACTGTTGTAGACAGAGCTTCATAATAGTTGTAGACTTGAGAGTTAGAGAGAGCTTCTCATTTATCATTTCTCTCTGTTCATAACTATGGCCCAATGCTGGTATCAGGATTAGCTAGACCAGAGGCTAACTCCCCCAAACCAGGTATAAAGCTATACAGCCTTACAGTTTTGTTGTCTGTGGGCATTTCAAGTTGGGTGAGGGCTGGGTTGATCCACCTGACAATTTCCACTGATGTCACCCCCATATCCATGATAGCTTAGAGGATTATGGTCATTCCTGGTAGATTAAGTTGAAGGGGAATTAGAAAACAAGCACTAGATGGGTCTAGGCTGGAAATTCTAACAGAGGAAATAAATGCTGTAGGTGGAGGACAAGTAAGGGCAGGGTAAACATACTCCAGCTCTTCCATATTTGCTGATACATTCTTCCAGTATAAAGCTAATTGAGCTTCTATTTTGGCATTGGAATTGAATTTGATAATTTCTTTGACCATTTCTTCAACAACCGATATGGAGGTGGCTGATTTCAGAAGGTCAAGGATGAATAAGGAAGGGGCCTTTGTGCAAATTTGTCAATCATCCTTGAAGTGAGATTCATTATATGGGGTGCAGCAGTTGTAACAAAGTTTCCTGGCCTGGCATGTTCATCAAATTGTGGCAGTAGGATTGTTCTGATCTATTGCATTAACATCAATATCCATTGGCTGTGGTTGGTTTCAAAATTGTAATGGGACTGGGGGAGCAGATGGTGGTTGGACAAATCTTGAGGGTGGGTTCCAATGTGATTGATGAGATTTGTTGGTGAAGTTCATGGGGTGATTTGCTGGTAGCAGTGAGTTTTCATCTAAAGAAAATCCTGCTGTGGTTGTAAATGCAATATGACTTTCTAAGGTATCAGCTGTGGGCCATAAGGGGTTCAGGTTACATAAGGCTAGGATATTTGGGTGAAGACCCCAAACATATGCTACAATTTGAGAATGTTCTGTCAGAGAAACGTTGTAACAAACTGCCAGGAAACATGAGTTGTAGTCTGATATATGTGAGTTTCCTTGAACACAAGCATCTAGTGCTTTCTGGGCAGATGCTTCCAGGTTCTTCTCACCGTATACACTAATTAAAGCTTCTAAAAAAATTTTTATCGATGCCAGTGGTGTGAAGGTGTATTCTGGAAAAAAGAGATCAAAATACTTATTGATATTTTGAAAACCCTGCTCATATGCATTCTGTCATAGAAGTCCTGTAAACCAAGTGTAAGTTTGCATTGAGCGACCATTGGGAGCTATGAAATGTAGTGCCGTCCAGTTAATGGATGCTTTATCATCTGCAAAATCGCTCGAGTATGATCGATAGTATTGTCGAATGAGGAGAAGCAATCGCTCCAGTTTGGTGGTTTTCCCTATGAATATTAAATTTGGAATCGGGGTAGGTTCTTGTAGAGGAGTAACATTTTGAACTGGGGCTGATTGTGTTTGTTGCGGAGGTCTGTTGGGTGTTGGAGTTGCATTCAGGGAAGGTTGATTTGGAGGGGGTTGAAAAGATCGACGGTTGGGGGGAACATATAAATTAGTATGTGTCGGATAAAAACTATGTGGGTTAGAGATGGGCAGGGGGCAATATGTCACAAAATGAGAAGGTGGCCTCATTTCTTGGCTAAGGTTGGAGTTTAGTTTTATTCTAGACATGTCAGCTGCTAATTGTTGGACTGTATTCGATAATGTCCCTATAGCTTGTAATACTTCAGAGTTTGTTGAGGAGGTGGTTGAAGAGGAAGGTTTCCCTATCAGTGAAGGTATGCCATCAGAAGAGGGAGGAGCATCTGATGATCTCCGGTTCAAGTCGTCAATGTGAGGGGGGGCTTGTCGATCATTTGACATCTTCGTAGGAGGGGGGTGGGGATAATAAGTATTGGGAGGGTGAGGAGAATGGTCCAATTAATATCAATATATGAAAAAAGGAATTAGGTTGTTTGAGTGAATATGTTGGGGGTAATGGAGAGGGTGTGTAAGGGGGGGGGGGGATTGGGGAAGTAAAAGGGAAGAAGTTATCGAAAGGAAAGAGGGAAGGATTGGAGGAAATGGTCAAGGGAGAAGGACTTTGTTGATGTAATGGAGAAGGGATGGGTCTATTAGGGGGGCTTGTAAAACTTGTATTGATAGGTAAAGGTAAGGAAATGAAGAAACGATGAAGATGGAGATAGTCGAATTGTGAAAGGAGATTGATGCTAGTCGGCATAAAATATATTGCTATTCGGAATAAAGTTTTTATGGTCGAAATCTAATGTGAGAACCTGACTTGTACACTTCGAGCTACACAGCTTGTACTTATCAAAGGGGATCTGAGGATTCGGCAATTGTATCTTGCTCTCAGAACTAAATGTGTTTGATCGAAGTTTCGATTCTTATTTCGAGATGTAAAATCTTTAAAGAATAACTTTGAGCCTTCCGAACAATGAAGAGAGAAAAGAGACAAGAGATTTCGACGAAGAAAAGGAGAAACAAAGTTGGAGAGAATTCTTCATATATATAGTCGCGTGGGAACAATCTTGTAAGCGGAGATGAGGATTTCAGGAACAAGTAAAAAGGAACGTAGACAAAAACAAAGACTAGGCTAACAGAATCAGGTACATAAAGATTTAGGAACGAGTAAAAGGAACGTAGACAAATTAAAGAACAAGTTAACAGAATCAGGTATACAGAGGAAACAAACTAGGAACCATACAGATGAAAAGGTGAAATCTGTGAACCATGACATGATGGTACACCTTTGAATGGTTTTTTCCCATTGACACATCTGATAACCACCTGGCTCGGTTTAAAGGTGTTGATGACTGGGTTTGGCAGAGGGCATCGGTGTAGTTCGGGACTTGTTTAATCCCTTCGTTCCTTTCGGTAGTCCTTTGGATGCAGTTGTTACCCAGCTTCTGGGATGCGGGGTTAAGGTGTGCTTAGGGTCTGGTGGCGTGACCGTGTCCTGTGTGGTGTTTGCGATTGACAGTATTTGCGATTCGATCTTGTTGAGTCTCTTGAGCACTTCGCTTGAAGGTTTGAGTTGGTTTTCCATCGCTTCCATTCATTTGGACGCAGGTGTATTCCATTGAGAATACTAAAGCCAATATGATTTCGACTAGGCCGGCCGGTACTACAACGTCTCCGTTCTCTTTCCGGTTTTCGACCAGTTTCTTCCGTAGTTGGGGCATAGGCATCCTATCCGGTCATTCGTGTTTTCGGCCGGAAGACCGCGTTTGCGTGGACCAGTCGCGTCTTGTCGCGTTCCTAGTGGGTGGAAGGTGTTTGAGAGGGTTAAGGAGGGAGGGTCGGGGCGCAGGTGGGATTCTCTGGAGGCTAGTGGTGGTGTTGATAGGTGTTTTGGGAGTGGTTGGTGTGGTGGACGAAGGGGGTCCTCGTCAACCGGGAGCCAACGTGTTTCTCCACAACGCCGCCGGCAGAATAAGCTCTATGGAACTTGACATCGAGACCCTTATCTCTACATGCTGTCTATGCTTGCTGTTAGCAAGACTGTGTGGTCTGGTTGAACCTCGAACTCAAGTAATTCTTATTTGTCAAAGGTTCCGGGTATAATCTGATGCATGACGAAGGATGGACACGTTTGAGGACTGTGAACTGAGGAGGTTGGCAAACGAATTACTTGTCGTTCGTAATTGGTCCTCCGATGAACTAAGTGGAATGTTTTCAACCGCCGAGTGAAATGATACGGTGACTAATTTCCCCTGACCTGAAACTGACATAACCCAAGCAAATGAACGCGCCTTTTTACAAGGAAGCCAGTGTTCGTCAATTTCATTCCCGTAATCCCTCCTCCGTCCTTATTCGCCCTGCTACTCATTTGACTACAATCCCATTGATACTCTCATACACTGTACGTCAGCGTTCTTCTCACCTTATCATTTCCCCTTATTTTTAGAGTCCCGCCCGCCCTCGACCACCGCACCCGGTTCTCCATCTTCGGTGCGAACCAGGGTTTTTTTTTTCCCTATTCTCTCGAGCTTCATATGTTCCTTTAACTTATCAAAATTGTAGTTCTACTCTATAGACTACTTATGTGTCCGTCAGCCTTCTGCATCGGGTTTCCCGACCCAAATTGCGAGCCCAAACATTCCATGAAGATTTAAATAAGATGTCTCATCAAATTACATAGGCACGTCGGGTCTGCATAAATTGCTGGATTAGTTCTCGTCATATACATACAGTCTCCTTCAGCGCAACGTCCATTGGAGGTGCTGTGTTCTTAAAATTTTCTTGCAGCAGGCAAATCTGTAGTTACACCGATAATACGGTCTTACGTATTTACGAAATCGATCATCTGGTCAAGCCCCGCGGCGCGAGCCGATCGAATCTCAAGCTGTAGGGGTTTATGTACATATTCCCTAATCTGGATTTGAAAACTGACTGCTATTCGCGCTCATGCAAAAAACAAGTGTGCATAACTACATAGAGAAAAAACAAAAAAACAAAAAAAACAATCAAAAGATGGTGGTCACATGCGGTTTTAGGACTCAGTGAGCTCGCGTCAGATTAGTCCGGGTTCAAATTGGTTTGAAGGATTTGAAGAAGTTGATGATCTGGTTAAAATGAAATGGAGATTGACCGGAATGTGAATCGATGTGAGTGAGAGACAGACCGAATTTGGACTGAGGAGAGCTCAATCAATCTTTAGACTGGGCTGGTTGAACGAACGAACGAACGGATGGTGACGGGAAGGGAAGGGAAGGATGTCGATCGAAAGCAAGACGAGGTATGAAATTGATGGAAAAACCGTCATGTAAGTGAATTTTAAAGTAGTAAATTTGTCGAAATTTAAGTCAACTTCGTTTCTCTTCCCTTCGCTTAAGTACTTATGTATGTATGTACTATGTACCGCCATCTCACTCTCTCACTCTCACTCACTCTCTCTCTTTCTCTCTCTTACTGGTAGTTCATCACAGCTTTTGGTTTGTCCATCTCGTCAGAATGTTGGTCAACACCGATCAACCACTTCAACCTCATAATCCAAATCAACTTCAATCTCACATCCTTTCACCTTTCTCTTCATCTTCCCTCATCTCACCACCACCACCACCACCACCACCACCACCACCACCACCACCACCACCACCACCACCACCACCACCACCACCACCACCGCCCCGCTTCAATAGATCCTGTTCTACCACTACCACCCATTCAAACATGCATCTAGGTAGTCTTCTCAGAGGTCGAAAATCTCGACAGTCCCATCCTCATTCACCTGCTAAACTGTTCACCAAAATTAAGCACATTATCTCCAGCACTAGTCCAGAGATCGAGAAACCGAAAACATGGGATGAATATGTCGATGCCTACTCTCAGGTTCGTATCCTCCCTTTCTTATTTAACAGAATGCCACTGAACTCACTCACTTGCTTGACAGGGTACATTGGACATTGAGGATCCTCCTTTACCTCCTTTATCAGCTCAACTCGATCCCGATGGTCCATTCCAAGCTAAATATTTCCCTGCGCCTTTACCCAAATCTGAATCCTCTCGACAAGCTGTTCTTAACCGGTTGGGTTACTATGAGCCCATTCCTTCGCAACTCCCACCATGTTCCTCCGCCTCCTCTGAATCATCTACTTTGCCTGATTCTCCGCCTCTTTCATCACCACCGAGTCCCATGTCCGCTTGTTCAACATTCAGTTTCCTGAATTCTCTTCAAGATCTTGCTCTCAAGCAACGCGTGTCATCGCCTAAACTCCCCAGCCCCATCTCTGACTGGGAATCTCCACTACGAACCCCAACTTCATTAACATTGCAAGACCATCCTGGATTTCACGATATCATCAATCGCTGTCTATCATACTTTTCGGCGACGGCCTCCATGATTACAGTCAGTCTTCCTCAGTGTCTTACATAATAACTGTGAACACAAGCGAACTTACAACACTTTTGATTTTCTTCGTGATAGGTTTTGGATGATGACCGGGGTGTGTACTTGGCTGAGAAGGGCATGGGCGGCGTCACTTCTTTCAGGCGTGACCTGGCGTTTTGTAGGTTTTTCCTCATTCTTGACCACCCTGGTTGAGTTTCCTCAATCCGTGCAGGCTGACATTTGTCGCATTTTTCGAAAAAAAAAAAAAGGTGCACACACCATTTTAAACGGTAACCGAGTCTTTACCATCCCCGACACAAAGGCAGATTGGAGGTTTGCCAATCACCCTGGCGTGGAGCAGGGTATCGTGAGATCCTATGCTGGTGCACCGATCTTGGCACCACATCTGTCCGGCCTAATCCAATCTCCAATGAACGATCCCATTTGTATCGGTACCATTTGCTTTATTAGCAATCACCCACGTAGCTTCAGTGAAGACGAGCGCACCACGCTTGTTGAACTAGCGGTTGAATGTCGCGAACTGATTGGGAATTGGTTTCTTGAAAAAGTCACCCGAAAGATCGAGCGACTAGAAAGCATTAGTCTGTCGGATTGGGCCCCTTACTCTCAGCCTCTGAACCCACACACAAAATCCACCCCTGTCCGTCCCACCACCATTCCCCAAGTCTCATTGCCCTCCACGCCCATTTCCCTCAGCCCACAGAAACCGAACCCTGGATCTGGCCCCAGCATCAACTTTGCTGCACATACAAGCTTCTTGAGCAAACGGGAGAAAAGTAACCGTGTGCGCAATCACCCACCCCCCAAACTTAGCACCTTGTTTAGGAAGTCTTCGACACCATTCGACTCACTTTCTACTCAGCAAGCCGCCAAGTTCGACCTCGCCACCAAACTCTTGGCCGAGACGCTTGAGCTTTCTATCGTCTATCTTGTTGCTGTCATGCCTCCGAGTCCGGCATTTTCTTATGAGTTCGAGAATAATTCCGCTAGCTTCTCCAATCCTAACTCGTCTCGTCCACAGACTCCGCGGAAACCCATTGGGAAGATTCACGTCGTCTCTTCATACAATCTCCCAATACCCGCCCCCAACCTGGACTATGAGCTTCACCGGAAGGCAATTTGTAATGGCACCAACGGGCTCATAATCCAAAACTCACCTCCCCTTCGGTCAAATTCGAGGCCCAGCTCAGCATTGGTTCGAGAAGAGCGTGAGGCAGAGTGGCAAGAGGTCGAAGCCTTTGCGTACGATCGCGCTCATGACGCCCGAATTCGGGCGAGGAGAAAGCAGAGAAGCGCTGCTACATCAGACCTCAATCGAGCGGGTATCCTACTCAGCATCGGGGGTGAGCGCCAGATGGGTCGACTGTCGTTTGCCTCACCACCAACCAGTCCGTTCACAAAGTCTTCGGCCGAAGAAGTTGCTTTAGGTGCATCGAAGGTCTGTGAAGGTGGTGGTGAGGGTGGTTTTGTTTTAGCTGGCTATTCTCACGACCCCAAACGAGTGCTCGGGCTCGAGGATTTGGCGTACTTTAAACACTTTTCGAGGGAACTTACCAAGGACGTGGACGAGCTTTTTGAAACGCATTGTCATTCTCAATCTTTTTGATTTTGATTTACCATCAGTCTTCTGTACAGCATTTTGTGAAGAGCGTTTAAGAGCCATCAATATCCCTGTTTTTTAATGTATTCAACGAGCTGTATCTTTCAAACGTTTTGTATTACGATCCATGTTTGTCTGTGTTATCAGTGTTCCTTGTTTTTCCAAAAAAACAAAAAAGAAAAAAACCGTTTTGTTTCATCTGTTTCTCCTATTTAATTCAGTCAATTAATTTACTGTTGATTGCATGACCAAAATTTGTTGGAAGGTATTGGATTGAATGTTTTTTTTTTTTTTTTTTTTTTTTTGAAATACCTATTTTTTTGTTTTGTTCAAACTTGAAAAAAGTAATGGGTTCTAAGACTGTGAGAACTTTCACTCACACATCCAAAACATATATTTATTGATCAGTTTTCGAGAATCAGACAAAAGGCAAAAAGAAAAAAAGAAGATAGTGAGACAGACCTGTTAGCGCAGTGTGATCAGTGCGTGTCAGCACAGGGTTGGAAAGAGAACAGCAAGAGGGAAAACAGGTTACCTTTTCAGAACCAGAGGCACAGGAGGATGAGTCATGTTAGTAAAGAATGATGATGATTGAGAAAAGAAATTTAGAGATAATTTCGAAAGCTTGAACACAACAAGGGAGATTTTTTATATACCGATCTGAAAAAAAAAAAAAAAAAAAAAAGATACTCGAGAGAACCTAGCAGTCCACTTACTCTACCATAGTCATGTGTATACGTGTCAAGGTGTTATGTGTCATAACACCTCTAGGCATCCCTGAGTTTCTGCTCCAAGGATGCCAGTGTTTGGGACTTAACACAGTCTTTTCTTGGTTCTATGTGCTTCTTAAGGAAGTATTATAATTTCTCACTTTACTCTGTCTGAAATTATTTCTTTCCTTTGCACACCTGTACCAGAAAAGCTGTAAGACACATTGACCATGGATACTTACATGTAACTAGAGACCAGGGATGAGGGTTGGAGTTATTGCCTATCCCAACCTCATCCCTTTCTGTTGGGTGGGAGGATGGTTGACGAAAACTACGGTAGAGGTTTTAAATGCAGTGAGCCCTAAGTAGGGCCTTGCATTCTTCAGTTTGGGATATTTCATTTCCTATTACTACGCTCAGTGAGTCTCAGGAGAAAGAAGGAGGATGAGGTTGGATGTGGTAAGTGAGATACCAGGAATGAGGCAGGTTTAGGGGGAGATGGGGTGACCCTTCATCTCTTTCATATCTTGGTAAATCGAGTTTTGAGCTCTTTACCCTGGTCCTATTCTAAACCTGTCTGAACTTAGGCTCAGGACCTTCGGTCTTGTTCCTAGCTTGTTCCTCGTCAATTAGCCTACTCTGGTTTCGTGGACCTCTACCACATCCGTCGTGCCTCCTTCTGAAATATTCAAGATGTGTGGGTATGTGACTATACCAAAGTAGAGGAAAGAAAAAGATAGTAGAGAGAGAGAGAGAGAGAGAGAGAGAGAAAGAAGGGGAAAAAAAAAAAAAAAAAAGTTGGAGCGTGGTACAGTAAATGGCGAGGTTAGTCCAAAATATGAGGGTCTCTTTCCTAAGCTTTTTGTTGACATCATATAGGGTCCTACTGTGTGTGTGAGGGGGCTTAGTTGGATATGAGAGAGATGATACATATACGGATTATGTTGAGGATGGAACAAAAAGGTGAGTCAAGCCTAGCGTACGCTGTAAAGTTTGAATTGAATTGAACCGGATTGGATTGGGTGTTAGTAGTGAGTCTTCAGGAGGGAGGAAGGACCCTGACAAAAGGGATCTCTCTCTATATAACTTTTAATATGTAAAAGAAGAACCCTTCCCTCCCCCCTTTCCCCACCACAACCACTAATAATTATAATTAGACTTTTTTTTGGTAGGTACAATAGATTCTTTTAGGTAGTCAAAATTATGCTTTGGGCTGTGTGTAACAACAACAATTGCCTTGGTGAGGAAGTTAAGATATATGAAAAAAAAAAAAAAAATGAAGTAGATGAAATTGCAAATGAAAACATAGTTATAAATATATATTTTCAAAGTTTACTGCCAAAGGCTTTTTCCTGATGAGAAACACACACATACACACACACACACACACACAAAAAAAAAAAAAAAAAAAAAAAGCCTGCGGGGGGCACTCATGTGAGTATGTCAGTAATAATAAAACTCAGACAAAGCAGGCAATGCTCCTCTTGCCACAAGCTTGCTAGTGTCACCAGCCAATGCTGGCAAGGCATGCACAATTGACCCAGCAACTGGCTGGCTCTGGTCAGGCATGTGATTTGAGTGCCCAAGCTGGCAAGACCTGCCATCCAATCTCAAGCCCAGGGCCTGACAGCTGAAAGGCTGGAAGCACACCTGCCTCCTGAAAGGTGGCAGTCCCATATGGCTGCCCACCACAGAACTCCCAGCCTGGTAGTGTGAGCCTCTCCTGAATAGCAGGTGAGATCTTCCACCTTTCTGTACATGAAACTTGGAGGGCTTTGAGCCAGTGAGTTCTCAGTGCATGCTTGGAAGGGTTTGAAGAATTCTCCCCTCTCTGGCAAGCAATTTTGATGCTTTGGATGGGGGGCCAGATAGGTATACAAGTGGTGACAATGGATGGTATGCATACCCATCACTGGGGTTGGAGGGCCCTACAGGCACTGATTTTGTACCTTCCCATTCACTGATTCAATGTCATTCAGCTTGAGTCATTAGGCTCATGGTCTCATGGTGTAGCATGAAAGGGCTCAAGGGACTTTAGATATCAAAAAGACTGCAAATGAAAATGGCAGGCCAGCTCCAAAGGCCTGTACTTAGTCATCAACATCTTCATCATCTGGGGAAAAGCCTTCCATCTCTCTTTCTACTTCCTCCTCATCTTCTTCAACAAGTTCTACAACCTTCATCAGCTGAAGGATCTCACACTCACCACCAAGAAAATTGCATCACTAGAGGCATGCTATGTCACATAGCAGGCCAAGATGTGATGCAATAGGTTTATTTTCCAAGGTAGTGACCTTGAAAAATGGTCCATAGTATCACATGAAGATGTGCTATGTTACATAAAACTCAACAGAAAACAACAAGGGAAGAATGAAAGCAGACCTGTGGGCTACAGGATCAGAACTTGTCTTGGTGGGCACATGACCAGGCTCAAGACAAAGACAGAGAGACAGACTGAAGGGAACACATCAAGAGGGAAAGATAGAGAGAGAAAGTGAAGAGGAAGGAGTTAAGATTCAGTGTCTCAAATGAAAATGTGGGGAGGATTTTGATGTACTTACTGCTCCTTTTTGGCGAGGGAAAAGAATCAGAGACACAAAAACAACTTCAGGTATAAGAGGAAACCTAGTTACCCACATCTCCAGTAAACTGTAAGAACCTGCTTCCCAATCCATTGTAGTGTAAAACATTAAAACCTCCAAGACACCCAATCCATTGCTTACAATCCCAAAGTGGAAAGTGTTGAGCATGAAATTTACACTACTATCTGCCTCAGTCTTGCTACTGACTAACATACCCATGAGACAACCAACCAAAAGGGGAACCATAATCAACTGATAAGATATATATCCATAATACACTAAAAACTTAACACTGTCATGTTGGTTTTGAAAGATGAAACAGAATTGGGTAATTCCAACATATAGTGGTGACTGACCTCCACAAAGGATTGAATCATGCCTCAGTGGTCTATGGGAAGTTGGCCAATGTCAGCATTCTTTTTTTTTCTTACTTTGCTGGATATGGTAGCTCAATTGAAAAGTGAGGTTGATTGCACCAAGGGTGTGCCAAAGCCTGTAGACTCAGTGATGGAGTCAGCTGGGGGTACTTTGCTGCCAGATTCATCTGCTCAAAGAAGACCAGGTCACAATCTCAGGGCTGAATGAGAAAGAAAATGGTGAACAGATGAAGAGGCATGATATAACCCAACTTTTGATGAATATCCCATCATTTAGAGGGTCTTCTTCAAGGCATTCAATGTTTCCTTTCCCCAAAAGAGAATGGGAGAAGCTATTTAGCCTATCAGTCTCCAGTTAGAGTTGTTCTTGTCATGATATTGTCAGTCAAGGCCTTCAGGAATGCAATTTTAGATTTAGTATACAATAGGTAAATTGAACTGATTGTGATATTTAAATTTAACTTAGTCTGAAGAAGGGAATAAGGATGTGCACTTGATGTGGAATAAGTATTAGTACTTGAAGGAATTAGAAGATTATAGGAATAAGTGTTTGTGCTTGAGTCTGGGAATAATCCACAGTGCTTGAGTTTTTGGGAATGGGCTGATGGCTTGAGTTTACCATACTGCATTCTTCTCTTCTTTGGGAATAGATCATACAGTGATCTGAGAATTTTGTCTCCTTTTTCATTCATATAAGTGCACCATAAAACCTGTTGTCCCAGATTCTTTCATCATCAGAAAGAATCTGTGAGTGCTTTATTCTACACTTTTATTTTTGGCTTATCTGCTTATTCTTGTTATACACAGCATTATTCACTTTTTTCCTTGTTACTCTTACTTTTTCTGATCCTTGTTGCATGTGGACAGGTTGGCAACTTTCTCTTTTAAGCTCTTCATAGCTTGTTTCAACTAGTTAGTCAAAGACTTCACTAAATTGTACCTGACACCTGCACCGCCAGCAAAAATTATTCGGACAAGGCTGTCCGAGGTGTTCTCGGACAGTGAAGTCCAAGTTGATCTCGGACTGTGGTTGACCAAGATTTTCTCATCTCGGTCAGCAGTAGTCCGAGCACACTGAGATGAGAAAATCTTGGTCAACCACGGTCCGAGATCAACTCGGACTTCACTGTCCGAGAACACCTCAGACAGCCTTATCTGAGTAATTTTTGCTGGCGGTGCTGATACCCCAGGCTGTCCAATTTCTTACACTCTTTGTCTATTTTCACAGTTCTTGGTCATTGGGATCAACTGTGCAGGGGAAGTATGATGAGGGGGCAATTTGAGAATTACCAAACAAAAGGGAAAGGAAAGGAATGCAAGATGGTCATGAAACTTACATATATTCAGGGAAATCAAAAACCTGAACTTTAGTGGAGAATGAGGATGTAACCACCTTTTCAAGTCTTGAGTGCAAAAAAATTTAGTTAAAAATTTTCAGTGGCTCCCAACCCCCATCCTTTGTGAGAAAATACATAAACAGAAGCAAGGTCAGGCACATAGTCAATTGGTCAGTGTCAGATGGTAGAGAACTGAGAATTTGGAGAACCTCAATGAAGAGGTGAGAGCAAGAAATTCAACACTGATGCTTTTCTTACAAGCAGCCAACTGGAGGGCTATATATACTAAACAGCTACAGACAGTGAGAGTTACATGGCAGATGGGGTGTGAGCTCTGAGAAAACAATGAAAAAGGGAGATTGGCATAGACAACATAGAGATGTGAAATGAAGCCAAAAAGGGAAATACAAATGAAGATATTTTCCAGAGAAAACATACCAACAGTTAGGTTGACTGGTTGTTGCCTCCCAAGCCAGAATGACTCATATTTGAGTTATTACTTGCACCACAATGATGGCTCCTTCAGTTCATCATTACTATGAGCACATGATTTGTCAGCCCCTGAGTACTCAGCAAGTACCATGGGACAGTATTGTAAATATAAGTGTAAACAACTCATAGCTCAGTTTCAAGACCTATACATGATACAACTTGTTGTAAACCATAGCCATAAAATGTAAAGGTAATAACACATTATTACCAAGAGATTTACACATACAAAGTTAGGTTTACCTTCTACTGAGTAAACATGCTCATAGAGAAGGAAGAGTGAAGACTCAGAATATAAAAGGAGGACCAGACCTCCCTGGACACTTTCCTCTCTCTGAATCTTCAATAAAATAAAACTCAACAGTCTGAATACCTCTCTAGGATATTCTGGACTTTCTTCTTCTGAGATTCTCAGTCACTAGTTAATATACAATTAACCTTGGTGATTCCTTCTCTATTAAAGAAATAGTCTAGTTTCCTTACTGGTCTTCACCAGTTATTTTCTTTCATTGTTCATCCAAGGTTCATCACTAGCACCTTTCCTCCTGGACCTCCTCTGCTCCACTCTTGCTGAGGGGTTCTCAAGAGTGTAGCACAGTGGTAGAGGATAAAAGCTGAGTGTGCCAGCTTCTAGACAGCACAGGATATAAAGGAATCTGTGTGAAGCTCTGCTGATCCTGTGGACATCTAGTTCTTTTTCTAGATAGGATCAGTACTCATCTTGCCATCAGAAGAGGTTCCTGAGGCATTTGAGCATTAAAGGAACCCATTTCCAACCTTTGGCCTTTGTGCCCACACCTTTTCTCAGACCAGCAGTGAGTTCACTTGCCAGACAGAAGCAAGTGGCTCACATGATTGGTCTGTTTCTTGCTCTTAAGCTTGGTGCAGAACTCATATACTATAAGCCTGGCAAGGCACATGGTATGGTCCAACAAATCCTCCTGATGATGGCATGTATTGGCAGGAGGTGTTCACTTGTAGATACTTCATGTGAGTCAGTGTTTTGATTTGATGCTGAAATACTTGGTATGTATGCTTCCAGCATTGCCAATAGTCTTTGGACTTCAAATTTTTGAGAAGATGATATCTATGTGCCCATGTAGCATGGATGGATCAATGACTGTGTGCAAAGAGCCTCAGAACTTTTACTGTGGTTTAGAGGATGCATGACAGGAAAAGAAAAAGGGAGCCATTGAGCCCAATGCAGCTTGGCACTCCTCCCAAGCAATATAGGTCAGTCATTGGAGCTTTCACTAGTCTTATAGTCAGACAGTGTAACCCAACTAAACTTCTGCAATGGAACCTTCAGCCTTTGGAGTGATATATCAACCAAATCATGGATCATCAAGTCAAGGGGTTCATTACAGAAAGAAGCACCAATTAGAGATATACTGAGCTTTTGAGAACATTTATATGTCTTGGAACACAGAGATGAGGTACATGTGTAGTGATATGGAACCTGATGAAGTATCAGTGATACTAGTGAGTGGCTTGAATTTCTCTGACAAGTGCTGACCTGGTATGGGGTACAGCAAAGTAAAATTAGAGAGTCAAAACTTGATTAATAAAGTCTTGATCTTAGGATAACAAGGTACAGTCTCTTTTCCCAAGATCATATTCATTACCTGATGAAGTATCAGTGATACACCACAAAGAAAATTGCATCACATAGAGGCATGCTATGTCACATAGCAGGCTAAGATGCAATGCAATAGGTCTATTTTCCAAGGTAGGGACCTTGAAAAATGGTCCATAGCATCACATGAAGACATGCTATGTTACATAGCAAGCTTCCATGCAATGAAAATATGTTGGCAGTGCAACAAAGCAAGGGATGAGCTATGTGCTGATCTCTTAGAACTTGCTTGGGTAGTTTCTCCTATAACTCTTGGGAAATCTCTAGAAGTCCAAGAGGCCACCAGTGGTTGAGCAAGGATGGAGGACTACCAGTCCTCTAGTGTTAGATCTTTTATTACTTTCACCCTATGAACAGTGCACTATTGAGCAGATTTCCTTAGGATAATCCTCAATGTTGTGCTGTTGTTCAATTTAGGTGTTGGTGGTAAAGATGAGGAAAGGGGAACTGAGCCCCTGGACTAGGAGGAGGGGTTTATAAACCCTGGTCTCTGCTCCTTCCTTCATTAGAAGGGTATAATCTGAAACAAGGGGCTGATACTCCTGGACATATGTTTATACTATGTTGAGTGTTTCATCTGCTGTATTATTGTTTACTCTTCATGACTCTTGACACTGAGCCTGAGGTGTGGCTTGACTGTTACAATACTTTATACTTATGTAGTACACAGATTACACTAATTATTACATATGTAACATATATGTAACACTGTGTTACACTAT
>MU167220.1:508958-524375 GCA_015951145.1 Cronartium quercuum f. sp. fusiforme G11
CTTGCAAAGATTACGGTTTTTATTTAGGAGTTCTTGCCGCTTTAATCGCGGCAAAAGACATGAAGTCCGTGCGGAGGGGTGCGGTTGGTCCTTCACCAGCAGCACCCATGAATTCCTGATCAGGTGAATACGGGAGCATCTGAAATCACGTATTGGACGCGCGAGGATTGACCGCCCAGGGCCGGGTCGCCTGGTTTCGGCAAGAACAGGGCAAGACTGGCCGTGTCACTCACGAGCCAGGGTCTGCCCTAACTTTGACCACATTTTCGCTAAAGGCCTTCCGGCGGTGTAGTGCTCAAACATTGCCGGGAACTTATTCAAGATAACTGTCCTATTATGTACACCAACACTAAAATTCCTAATTAAGATACCAAAATCTCAAAAGTTTACAGATAATCAGTGTACAATCTCATGGCTAATGTGATACGCTCAGAAGCTGTAGCATTTCCTCAGGTTTGGTCTTTAGTCTGCGACACCCATTGCGGTCGCGAGCTGACTCAAAATATATACCATCTTCGAAAATGGTTGCCTTTGAATGTCTCGGATAGCGTGGGGTCCATGAAGTGGCTTCGCAGCCCAAGTCCGGCAGGGTCCCTCGACGTTCTCTAGCCAAGCGAATCATGCGAAAATCGAAGCGACTTCCAAGATAAAGTTTCTCTTCGCAATCGTTTCAAAAGTTGACGCGTTTTACAGTACTTGATTACTGAATCAGATGGACTAGATCGGCTATAGGTTCAACATCTGCAAGGAGAAACAGAGCTAAAGACAGACTGTCTGACCTTGAAAGACAGGAGCAGCGCCTTTGCTAGCGGTTCCTTGTATCATATAAAAGCAGTGGGGGAGGGGGGTGGGGGGGGGTCTCCAACTGGTCAACTGCGTGCTCGTTTAAGTCAATTTTGAGTTTTGTTGCCATGCCCGGCCTGAAATCTACCTATGCTCGCTCCATCCTCATATTAAACCTTTTCTTCGCCTTGCTGACTCTGGCACCGAAAGCACTCGGTTTCTTCAGTCTCAGCAGAGTGTCTGGGAAGTCTAAATTCGCTTCAGAAGCAGGTTCCTCAAGCACTACTCCTTTCTTGAGAGACTACAACAGGGAAAACTTCGAAGGTTTGGGGGAAGAAGACGTACCAGACCAGAGGCAAGGTAAGAAAATATGGGAAATACCAGCATTTATTTCAGAGGGCATGTCTGGATTTCAACAGTTTAAAACTGGCCTTAGTCAACTCCCGAGAACAAAAGCCATCAATTCCCCAGTCCCAGAAGGATTTTCGATCCCTGAAAGTAGAGTAAGGGAATTGGAAACACCTGAATTTTCATGGGCACAAGATACCCTTTTACAATACCGATCACTCATTGAATTCGCACAGAAGGATAATCATGACTGGAGGTCGATGGCAGAACTTCCAGACTTTTATGACACGCTTTCGAAAAAGCTTCAAGAATCATCTATTAGCGCCGTGTCTTTGCCGGAAAAGATCAAAGACTTGGACCAGCTAATCTATGTAGATAGAAAAATGAAGGAGCTGGATTCTAATATTGAACAGGAAGTCCGAAAAATCTTGAACTTGTTGGATCAGGCCGACGAACAAATCAACAGTATCAGGATCAATTCAGGTAGCCCCGCATCACCACTGAGTGAGCTCTTGTTCTTCCTTCTCAGATAAGTGGTAATAACAGGCCTTGGAACGCGATCGTCACGATGTATCATTTACTGTCTGGCTTGCGCGTCTTTAGAGAATCGTCCAGATTTTCTTACGGTGGTTGAGCTATTCGGACCAAATACTAGTCGCGAATTGTGTGAAAGATTTCTACATCAAAGTCAAGTAGACCAGCTTTGCAAAGACTTGGGTTTGGGAGCCGATCAGGTTTACGAGCTAATTGAATTTCAAAATTGGATAATGAACGCTCTGACTTTGATCAAGGGCCCCATTGTTACCGAACAAGAGTATGAGAAGATTGTGGTTAAGTTGGAACAAATACACAAAGTGTACTTGGCGGACGTGAAAAAGAACACCAAGGTAGCCACCAAACAGCTACGAGAGCTACTAGGTGCGTTCTCATTAAAGAGGGATCCAACTCCAAGCTTTTCTATTGAAGGTCTTATGTTTGCATTGGAATTTTAGCTCCGTTTCCATTCATGTATAGCCAACTTGGTAAGTCAAGTTTTACATTAGCACAGCATCGTACAGATTGTTATGGCCGGAGACGGGTGTACAGGAGTACAGGTCCACGTCATCGACAAAGCCCAAACCTAGGTTTAGGTTTAGGTTTAGGTTTAGTCAACGACCTATTTAACTCCGTCTCTCACCAGACTGGTTCCTCACTGTTGGATCCCGGACTGCGTGAGCGAGCGATGCGAGAGGAGAGAGCACTAACCTTAAGTTGCCGCTGCTATACAGATGACCATAAACTTTCAAGTGTTTACAAAAATTGACGCATCTACATTTTTGTTGCATCTGTATGTAGATTCGGCAGATTGGCTCTTTCCCCTTGCATGGAATGCCGAGCTGCCAAATTCGAAAAACCATATGGTTGGTGGGTCAACCCTTGTGGTTCTACTAGTTGGTTTCAATCACTGGAAGGTCACTGTGATTCAATGTGTCTCCTAGTGATTGAAGAATCTTGGTCAATTTCCTCCGTATCAAGATCGATCTGATCAATGGGCTATTTGATCGATACAGAACAGGCTTGGCGAGAGATGCATTCACCCAACATAGATATTTTTGCTAGCTTGAAAGCAGTACTTGAACAACATAAACTTGAGAATCTCCTGAAATGGCGTCAAGGTATTGAGACCATGATAAAACAAAAATACGATGACAGACGCATCAGATTGTCCACTAAACATGGCACTGAGGTGTCCTGGGAGCAAGTAATGTACCGGATCAAACTGTTGCACAGTGTGCGTGCAGACCTATTTCCTAAGGATGGTATGTTTCCAGCCTCTTGAAGTACATTTTGAGGAAATTTCACGTTTATTGCGTAATCTGAGCCCCATAAAGCTCTTTGACTGATATCATTTTGACTTTACAAAAGAAAAAGCTGCACAGGTAGAATTTCTATTAGACCTTTACTCCCCAGCCAACTCTTTTTGTTTCAACTCACAACATGAAGTTGAATCATTGGGCCTGAAGTCGCTGGATGACTTGTCAGAACTGCGAGCGACTGTTGGTCGATTTCGACTTGCTACTCGGCAAAAGTGGCTTTGTGTTCAACTTTTGAGAAGTGTAACTAGGACATTCGCCGATATCGACCTACCTTTGTTCATAAAGAGTGTGACTGAGACATTGGAAAACAGTCTTCGTTCACGGGTTCCTCTGGCTGAATCGACAACTCTCCTTTCATAGAATGCAGGGAATGTCACTCCAGAGTCACGAGCCCAACACTGATACACACGAGTCAGCCTCCAGTTCTAGCTGCTCAAGTATCAGGTTTGGGAAGTGAGGTAGATCAGAGAGAAAAGATGCGGAGAGAAGAATCTCTGATCTACCATGTAACAAGACTTTATAAGGGATGTGACGTGTCAGTACAAATGACGTAATGCAGTATGTCTAAGTATGTTGTGGTACTACGATACAGTATAACACTATTACAACAAGAGCATCCCTCCGGATTGACAATAGGCAGAAAGCGCAAACCTGGCCGTATAATGTATCCGGTGGATACACAAGCCATGAGAAAGGAACCTGCCTGCATGGAGCGAGTGTGTCCACCTGAGGCCTATCACAGACTATGCCCAACAGCTTGAATCACATTTCAAGCCACCTTTCACTTTGGTCTGGGGATGTTGTCAGATGGTAGGGAACTGAGAATCTGGAGAACCTCAATGAAGAGGTGAGAGCAAGAAATTCAACACTGATAATTTTCTTACAAGCAGCCAACTGGAGGGCTATATATACTAAACAGTTACAGACAGTAAGAGTTACATGCCAGGTGGGGTGTGAGCACTGAGAAAACAATGAAAAAGGGAGACTGGCATAGACAACATAGAGATGTGAAATGAAGCCAAAAAAGGGAAATACAAATGAAGATATTTTCTGGAGCAAACATACCAACAGATGTCAATTGTTTGAACCCCACCACCTGACAACCCAGCTGGTCCAATCAATTCAAAGGGATCCTCTGAACTTCCATCCTCCCAGCCCTGACATCACCTCCTTGCTGGTGGTCCTCCTTTTGATATCACCACCAACATGCTCCTACCCAGTTGGGCCTCCTCCAAGACCACTCAATGCAGGCCAGCGTTCATAAGGTGAAAAAATGACAGCCAGTCAGACTTAGACATCAAGGCCTATACCAATTTGAAGCAGATGAAGATGGAGAAGCAAAGCAGAAAAGGACTAGCCACACTGCCAGCAAAAATTACTCGGACAAGGCTGTCTGAGGTGTTCTCGGACAGTGAAGTCTGAGTTGATCTCGGTCAACCATGGTCCGAGATCAACTCGGACTTCACTGTCCGAGAACACCTCGGACAGCCTTGTCCGAGTAATTTTTGCTGGCAGTGCCAGACACAGCCCAGTGTGGAACTCCAACAGTGCCTTGCTGTTGGCAGAGCTTGGAAGGGAGGAAAACACAACAAAATACTCCAAAAGCCAGAGTATTGAGGTTAGTATCACAAAAATGCCTTCACAGTTACAAACAACTCTCTTCAGTTTTAAGTCTACAAGACTACTGGCAGACCCTGGCAAAAAATTGCTGGATTATTATTATAAAACAACCCTATAACACACTATAAGAGCAACAGAAGCTCTATAATACTCAAAATCTCAAAATTCTAGCAACTCTGTACTAGGGAAAGTAGTATTAGACTACTTCAATAAATTCTCTAACTTTAATCTCACGAAAACAGGACTTTTACACACTTAATAACACTTCTACAATGATCAGTTTACCTTTAGAAAAATATTATTTCTCTATTTTATAGCTCTGACACAGAAAAAAGGGAAAACAGGGGGGGAAAGTCCCTCTCAGGCTATATGAACCAGGGCAACAACTAGAGAACAGCTTGGTGTCTGTGCCACAAACAGAAAAAGTGAGAAAAAACAAGGGTCCACCATAAAAACCTTGTGCTTTATTGCACTACAACTTACCAGAGAGAAAAACACAAAAATCCACTTGTCCACCTTCAGCACATGGGAAGCACATACTTCCAGGAAAACAAACCCTTCCAAATAAATTACACGAGAAAGGAAACACCCCCAACTTACTTCCACTAAAACTTTGGACCCCTTTTATTAGTACAATTTTCTATAATTGATTCCACAAGACCCTCAAAATCCAGGAAAGGGGTTGTTTTGCTGTTAAATGACATCATGGCTCCAATCCTTCTCTCCCAGATACAAGACCCAACTTTTCCAATCCGCCTCCCTCTTCCCCACAACTTTGATTGACACCACTAAGCTTCAATGTAACTCCTTCACATAGCTCACCTAATGGTGAATAATTGATAAATTAATGAATATCCATTTACCCTGGATAAACACCACGAAAATCCTCTAAACTCCTTCCAGTGATGTCACTGGGCTTTCTCAGCACCCTTCCTCTCTCTAAACCAGTACTTCCCCTCTGTTTCAACCCATACCCACCATTTTTGTCTTACCCAATAAAATAAATTACCTATTTTCAACATTTTTACCCTGTTAGACTGCTTCTACAATTTTATAGAGCCTGCTGTGACCAACCCAGCTATTTGGTCCAAGGATAAAAGTTGTAGAGCATAATTTTAAGAATATTCCAAGCTATTGTAGCCCTCTGTAGCATTAAAAGTGACTGAGAAAGTCTTATACACCAAAAATTTCAAGTAATTAAGTACTATTTTGTGCTACTGTATAAGGGTTTCTTTTTATTCTACTTATAAATCCCTTTCAGGACTTTAATAAAAGTTGTTTGTATTATACTTTCGTGCATTTTCTATTAATTAACTACTAGTCTATCTCTAATATTTTCATTCTAATAGGATGTTCTGTAACTATATCCTAATAGTGTTCTTATATGCAAATCAATGTCCTTAGACCATTTTGGTGCACCACACTGGTGGTCATGTCACCAAAGTGCACAGCCATGGCACACAAATCTCATGGCTCTCACTTCCAAGATATTTGTATCGGATGGGCCTATCCAATGTTCTATCACCCTGAGATATGCGATGCAGTGTCAGTAGGATTAGGTGTGATGGAATTACACTGCAATATGGTGTCAGAGCATTAGATACCGATAGTAATTCCATCGCACCTAATCCTACTGACACTGCATTGCATATCTTGGGGTGATAGAACATCGGATAGGCCCATCCGATACAAATATCTTGGCAGTGTGTCAGTCAATATGTTTTGATCATTTCTTTATTGCATCTTCTGTTGCTACTGATATTGCTGATGTGCTGTCTAGGTGAAAAGGCATAGCCTTGGTCAGTGGGAAATGTATATCAAACATGAAAGCTTGGATCCAGGCTAGATGTCTTGATGTGTCCGAGGCTGCCATGTATTTGGATTCAGATGTGGAAAGTGCAATGACTGATTGGTGTTGACTTTGCCAGCTCACCATCCCCCCATTTAAAAGTACTAGATAGCCTGTGACGGATTTACGTGTTTCTGGACATTGTGAGAAATCTGCATCAGAGTAAACTTGAAGTGTGTCTAGCACCACCAGCAAAAATTACTCGGACAAGGCTGTCCGAGAACACCTCGGACAGCCTTGTCTGAGTAATTTTTGCTGGCGGTGTAGGATAGGTTTCGACTGTGCCTGATATGTTATGGTTATATTTGCAGTGCCTTTCAGATAGCGAAGTACATGTTTTGCCTTAAGCCAGTGCATCTCAGTCCATGCATTGCCAAACCTGGATAATTGAGAAACTGCATGGCATATATTGGGCCTCATTGAGTTCGCAATCCATTGCAGACACCCAACTATTTGTTGATAAGGTAAATCTTTCGCAGCGATAATTTCCTCAGGCAAACCTGAGGTAAGAGATGTATTAATTGGAAAAGGAGTAGAAACTGGGTTGTGGTTTGTCATAGCAAATTGGTCAAGTATGTTTTCAATGTAATGTTTTTGAGAGAGCGAAAATGTTCTGCTAGATCAATCGTAATCTATTTTCATCCCTAGATAAAGAGTGGGGTGTACTGTCCATTTAACCTCATATTCTGAATCCAACATAGCTCGGAAATCAGACATTAAACTCTCAGATGAACAGAAAACCAAAGAGTCATCGACATGGAGGTGTACAAGGAGTATGCCTCTTGGGTCTTTAAGGACATAGACCACAGGGTCTGTGGTAGTGGGTAAGAGACCAAAGTTTGCAATCGTCTTTTTGAACTCCTGTTGCCAACGATGAGCACCTTGCTTAGAGCCATAGAGGGATCTGTTAAGTAACCAGACTTTGTTTGGCATTGCTTTATTCCTGAAACCTCTGACTTGGTAACAGTATACGACTTCACCCATATCACCATTCAGAAATGCGGTCTTGATATCGAATTGTAACACTATCCATTGTTCACTAGGGGCAATTGCCATAAGTAATCTCATAGAGTCTGCTTTACCCACTGAAGCATATGTATCCAAGTAGTCTAAACCATATATCTGATGATTTCCAAAAATTACATATCTGGCCTTGTATTTTATTATTCTATGGTGTTCATCTCTTTTTCGGCTGAATATCCACATGCCACCTAAGATATTGGCATCCAGAGGTGGATCAACAAGGGTCCCTACATTATGTGAGGTGAAACTATTGAATTCCTCTTGCATGGCCTTCTCCCATTGTAATTTGTTGGGACCAGACATGGCTGCTTCATATGTGGGATTGTTGTTTTGGTCTTCTGGCTCATCTCTTGCAATGAAACCATATCTTTCTGGAGGAATAATCTCTCGAGTCAATCTACAAGGTGGAGCCACTGCTTCATCACTGAGTTGTTGTGGTTTATCAGGTATGTCAACTTGCGCATTGTCCATAATCTTGTTGGATTGTTCTGTTTGAACCATCTGTTGATGGTCCACAATCTCTGAGTTACCAGTTGTATTGGAATGAGGTAGTACTGTATCACTGCCAAGATATTTGTATCGGATGGGCCTATCCGATGTTCTATCACCCCGAGATATGCGATGCAGTGTCAGTAGGATTAGGTGCAATGGAATTACACTGCAATATGGTATCGGAGCATTAGATACCGATAGTAATTCCATCGCACCTAATCCTACTGACACTGCATTGCATATCTTGGGGTGATAGAACATCGGATAGGCCCATCCGATACAAATATCTTGGCAGTGTATTAGTGAGTGGTCTAGTTAAGATTTGTGGTGATGCGATGATCTCAACAGAACTAGTATCTAGTATTGGTACAAAAGGAGGTGTTGTTTTCGAAACAGAAGTAGCACTAAGAATATCAGGGAATGCCTCATGAACCAAGGAGTTATTCACTGACTCCTTGTGATTTGCACCAGGAAATACTGTTTCATCAAAATGTACATCTGAAGATATGACAACCTTCATTGAAATTTTGTCCCACAGTCTGTAGGCATTCAATCCTGGTTCCAATCCTACATAGACCATCTGCTTAGCAGTTGCTTCAAGTTTTAAAGCTTTCTCCTGTCTAACATAAGCTAAACATCCCCAAGTTTTAAAATGGTTGATGTTTAAGGGGTGAATATGTCCCTTCATATGTTGTGAGATGAGAGAAAATGGGGATTTCATTTCCAGAGCTGCTGATGGGGTATAATTTATTTGAAGGGTGCAATAAAGTGCTAGCTCTCCCCATAGATATAAAGGAAGGCCTGATTGAACGAATTGAGTATGCATCTTAGATAACAAGGTTCTGTTATATCTTTCTGCCACTGAATTTGACATTGGACAATTCACTGGTCCCCTTTCAACATCTATGGCATTATCTTTGAGGTAAGATAAGAATTCATGTGATGAGTATTCTCCTCCCTGATCCAAATTCAATTTCATGATTTTGTGACCTGTATTTAACTCAATCCACTTTTTATATTGTTGGAATGCAGTAAATGCCTCATCCTTGGAATTCAACAGATATACCAATGAAAATTGAGTATAATCATCAATGAAAGTCATAATATATTTCTTCTTTCTAAAAGATTGAGGGAGGATGGGACCTATAAGATCAGAGTGGATACAAGCTAAAGGGAGATTAGATTGATGAAAGGAATGAGTTGTTATAGATCTAATTGATTTCCCCATCATACATGCATCACATATTGAGAAATTTGATAATTGGGGAGCCACAATATCATTTGATTTTAAAGTACATATTACTGCTAGCGGATGTGCATGTCCAAGTCATTTGTGCCAAAGGTCAGCCATAGGAACAGTTTGAGCAGAAATGGCCAGGGCTGTACACACCAGGTAGTTGATGTAAACTTGCCAGAGATGAGTGAGAGGGTTATGGAAAAAACAGATTAATGATTTTCCAGAGTGACCTATTACATCTGCTGAGGATTTAGTCCAATTGATTTTATAGCCTGCATCATACAACATGCCTACAGATATTAAGTTTACCACTAGTTCATTTGCATGTAATACTTTGGTTACTCTCAAACCTCCTAATGTAATTGTACCTTGACTTCTAGCATAAACTTTTCCATCTTTAGAAGCTACATTAATTGGAGATGGGGGGATGACTTCTAGATCTGTGAGTAATGATTTATTTCCGAACATATTGGTAGTTGCACCTGTGTCTAATGTGATTACTCTTGATCTATCTGAATTTGGAGTTGTTGCTACAAAGGCCTCATCATAATATGATGGGCTTGATATGGATGGAGTTGGTTTGGATGAAGGTGGTAAGGATTGTACACTTGGTTGATCTATTACCATTTGAGCTGAGTTGGATTTGTTAGAGATCAATTCCTTGTACTTCCTAATCATTTCCTTCTCTTCTGCTCTAATCCTAGTATTACAATGTTCATCTGTGTGGCCTACATGTCCCAATGAGCATACAGGTGGTTTCCTTGGTTCACGATATGGTCTTGTCTTTTTGTTCAATGTTACTAATGCAGCTTGTGATGAAGATTCAGGTTTACTTGAGACCTCAGTTCATGAGACTTCCATCTGTAGCAACGCATAGATCCTGTTTAATGATAGTGACTCAAAATTAGATGCTAGGGTAGTTTGAACTAATGAATTAAATTCTACTGGGAGGGATTAAAGTAGAAGAATTGCAATATAATGTTCTGAGATAGTAATACCTGGAGTTGATTGCTGATTAGACACAAATCTGTTGTGTAGTTGACAAAATTTGTGGATGTGTTCTCCTATAGATCCACCTGGTTGAAGTCTGAGGTTTACAAGATCATAAAATAGTGATGCTGTTGACAATCCACCAGAGTCACCGTGATGTTTGCATAAAACCTCAAAAGCTTCATGAGCAGAATAGTAGTTCATTATGATTTCTATATTCTCCTCATCTACAGTAGATTGAATTGTGTTCAAAGCTTGACAGTTCCTAACAGTATGCACGTTGAGAAGAGTAGGATCAGGTGGAGCTTCTGTTTCTTTTAGAATATAATCCTGAAGATTCAGAGCTCCAAGAAACATGACCAGTCTCATTCTCCAAGCATGAAAATTTCCTGACAATAGAGTTGGAATCAATGAATAATTTGATTGGGATAGAGAGATTTGAGGGGTAGGAGTGATGGCTGACATGTCTACAGGTTGACTCATAATGTGTAAACTCTGAGTATTGGTTGATTGTATTTCGTTGGTTAAATCTCAAATAGTGGAGTCAGATATATTAGAGTTTTGATCTGTATCAGTGGAGTGTACTGATATAGGAGGAGAGGAAGTTAAGTGAAAGTCTGTGTGAGAGGAAGATGTCGATGGTGAAGATGGTCATGAATTGGATGGGTCATGTTCCATTCACCAATTGCACATCTTCGGAGTCTGTTGACTGAGGGTCAGGAAGTACCATGTGTGAAAATTAAGAATTGAGAATCTGAATTTAAGGCTGGAGTGCTGGGCTCATAACCTGACAGAAACAGGAAAATTATGAGGATCCAGTTCCAAATCTTAATTTTCTACACAGAGCCTTCACAAGTGACCTCACCTTCATCAATCACAAAAGAAATAATTGATGAAGAAAGAGGACTCAGAAAGCTCTGATCTGTCAGGTATTTCAACTGCCTCTGAATAGGGTGAAATAGGTTTGAAAGTGTGATAAATCAATAAACATGAAACAAGTATCCATGACAAAGCTTGTGACATGTGAGTCATTTACAAAAGATTAACAAAAAATAAAAGGTCAGAGAAGAAAATTAAAGAAATGTTGTGCAAGGAAAAATACTAAACAGCTTTTTGATATTTAAGATGTTTGGAAAAACTTTAACAGGGTTCTCAAGAGTGAAATAGTAAGTAGAGGATAAATCCTGAGGCTGGGATTGGCCACTAGACAGTGCAAGGAAAGGATTTGCATTGGCCATCACTGGACTTTCCAGACATCTAGTGTAGCTCTAGATAAGTCCAGTGCCCATCTGGCTTGCAGGTGTTAGTTCTGGGCATTTGGGATAGTATAAGAACCCATTTTTTCTTCTTGGCCTCTGTGCCCATTGTCATCTTGTCACTTTATAGTGAAGAGTCCTGCCTGACAGAAGCAAGACTCTCACATGCCCACAGTGTGAGGTGGTCATGGGTTTGAATCCCATTGCACACATCTTTCTTGTCCCAACGGCAACAACCTGTGGCTTGAACAGGATCCAAGGCTGGGTTCTTCACCCATAGTTGGGTTGAAAACTCAAGGCTGTTGGACCACTCAAACCCTCTACTTTCACAATTCACTGCCAAGATATTTGTATTGGATGGGCCTATCCGATGTTCTATCACCCCAAGATATGCGATGCAGTGTCAGTAGGATTAGGTGCAATGGAATTACACTGCAATATGGTGTCAGAGCATTAGATACCAATAGTAATTCCATTGCACCTAATCCTACTGACACTGCATCACATATCTTGGGGTGATAGAACATCGGATAGGCCCATCCGATACAAATATCTTGGCAGTGATTCATAGCAGAGGAAAGTTCTCAGACTGTTTTCTACCAAGAAAAACAATGTGAATTTACACATAAGCAAAGCATAATGTCTGTCATTTTGGTTAGTTGTAACTATAAACAAGCAAACTGAGAAGAACAGAAACAGAAAACAGAAGAGCAACAACATCAATTGATCTCCCCTTCATCTTTGTAACTTGGATTATTTGCTAGCTGACATTACTGTTCCTCTTTGTACCACTTGATCAAAAAGTCCAGTTTGTGATGGATTGAAACCTCCTTTGAAACTTTATTTCAGGGTGTAGTCCCAAGAGGTGACCAACCACTGAGAAAGAACCCTCTCAGAATGAACTCAGGGCTCCATCCCCTCCTCATAACATTATATTAATAAATGGATTATGAAGGAGGCACTGCCAACATATTTTCATCGCATGGAAGCTTGCTATGTAACATAGCATGTCTTCATGTGATACTATGGACCATTTTTCAAAGTCCCTACCTTGGAAAATAGACCTATTACATCGCATCTTGGCCTGCTATGTGACATAGCATGCCTCTATGTGATGCAATTTTCTTGGCAGTGAGGGGGGTGATAGACTTAATATGCCATCATAGTTCCTCATGCATTTATATGAATAAAGATATGGAGGAACAAGATTCCCTTATGGGAATGAGAGAAAGTCTTCTCAACTTAAATGACCCTTTCACCAATATTATTCTGAAGATAATAAGTGAAGTTGAGTTGATTGAATTAACTATGCTTTATTACAATAAAGGAGACAAGTATATATATAGAGAAAACAATGAAAGAGAAACATGTGAAAGTAAAGAGAAAACCCATTGGGGTAGATTATACATTGGGGGAACTCCCAAGGGGTATATCCAGTGGACATACATCTTCAAATGTATTATTTACCTAATCATGAATCTATTTGACTATCTATCCATTGTGTAGGAGTTAGTGATATACTTATCTCCAACAGGTACATATCATATGTAGTATTTATTCCTACCATATCCAATTTATATGTACATTCTGTTCTACATTTAGTTACATATGTAATCTATATATAATTTTTTATCTGTTAGCCAGTACCCTCTGTTGGCAGGCTGACACTTTAAGGGAGCCAACCAGCATTTGTCACTCATGGATGCAATGTTTGACCTTTGGATGTGTTGGTGTCCAATTGCCAATGACACCAGTTTCCTTCCCATCTGAAGGATACAAGTACAGGTGGAAATTTCAATTGACAAGTTGAGAGAAAAGAGGTCCAAGAGCAGTACTGGTAAATATGCTATGAGGAATACAACAATGCCACTCATCCAACCAGTATCAGAAAATTCTGTATATGTAGCCAGCTACCCTGACATGTACTTATCTTTCCCCATCTTTGGAAAGAGAATTATGGACCACTACCCCTTTTCCTTCCTTCTTTCCCTTTCCTTTCTTTCCCTTTCCCATTTTTTTTCTTCAATCCTCTTGTAAAATTCCTCTATTGCCTCTTGTCAAAAGATCTGAATATGTCTCACTCCCACTCATCTAGATAACACTGCCAACATATTTTCATCACATGGAAGCTTGCTATGTAACATAGCATGTCTTCATGCGATACTATGGACCATTTTTCAAGGTCCCTACCTTGGAAAATAGACCTATCACATTGCATCTTGGCCTGCTATGTGACATAGCATACCTCTATGTGATGCAATATTCTTGGTGGTGTAACTGTTGGTGTCCAATTGATGTGAATACATTTATGCAAGTATCCAGACAGCCCTATACAAAAGGTGAAAATCTCCTCCTCCATTTACCCAGTTCCACATGTTTTCATCCCTGTTCTCTTTTTTCTCATCTGCAGAAACAAGAGAACAAGTAAGCACAACCTAAATTACATGCCCCTCCCTAAATATTCCCATGTCAAAACTCTAATCTTATCCATGACTGTAACTTGTAAATCTGACTACCCCACAACATAGTCTCCCCTCTAAATCCAGATCACAAGCATAACCAGGTAGATAGAGTTTTCTGTTCTGTTCACTACCTTTTATCTCCTGTCTCATCCACTGCATTTGTGCATTCAGGTCAGTGCCTCACAGCAGAGAGCCAAGCAGCCATAATCTTGTATCACTCACTAGGAGAAAACCTACTATCAGATTTACTCTCAGGTGTTCCAAGCAATTTTGCATATCTACATGATGGCTTAAAGAAGATATTGATCATTTTGAGGAGGAAAAATACCCAGCTATACAAGAACAAGTGGAATGTGGCCATGGAACAGGCCATGCAGGATTGTAAGTCAAAACTTGCACACCCACACACTTTGATCATCTGTGGATGGTCAAAGGACACTCACTAATGTGTTTGTGCAGTTGCTGAATTTGGTCAAACATTCAAGCCCCTACCCAAACCAACTGTTTTTTTCACATACCTTGTGTAGCACTGCCAGTTTCCCAAGTTTTTTTTAGTTGAATGTACTTTGGTCAACAAAGCAAAGCCCAACTTGTTTTGTCAGACACCTCTGAGACCTGAGGGGCATTATTTTTTTCTTTTTTTCTTGGTCAAACACCTCACTAGGTACATGCCAGGGTCTTCAGGAATTTGATCCCTTTTACAGGATAAACCTGTTATGTATTATGGTCTTTTCTGTCTTATCACATATTTATCTCTCTTTCACTTGCTGCACAGACTACATGCATATTTCTCTTTGATGTTATTTTTTCTCTTCTCTCAAAGACCTAATCTGGTGATACCCAGAATCTCTCCATTGGTTAAAACCCTGCTGAGTCAGCCATCAAATCCAAAGTCTAATCATCTCATTTAGACATTTGGATTTGACTACATATTGGAAGAACAGTGTTTACTTACCAATATTTATGGCTGACTCACAAAACCTGAGAGGGTCAAAAACCTTGGTAAAAAAATGGTGAGCTCTGGCTAAGGAGAGAAATAGATGGGACCTATGTCTGCATAGCTTCACAACTAGCCCATAACATCTTCCTCTAAATTTTAGGTAAAAGGAAGGAAGATTCAAAAAGATAAGTCCTCTTCAAAGCTTGCCAAATTTGTTAATAACCCATAAAAAAGGGTATGTCAACCTTTCCAGGGGTCACCAATCCCTTCTGAATCATGTAGACTTTTTTCTGAAGAGGAGGATGAAAGAACTGTGTATTCTGTTTACATAAACATTTGATGAGTTTGGTAGCCAAATTGTATCACTGCCAAGAAAATTGCATCACATAGAGGCATGCTATGTCACATAGCAGGCCAAGATGCGATGCAATAGGTCTATTTTCCAAGGTAGGGACCTTGAAAAATGGTCCATAGTATTGCATGAAGACATGCTATGTTACATAGCAAGCTTCCATGCAATGAAAATATGTTGACAGTGAACATATTCCACATTGATGTCTT
>MU167220.1:538878-568313 GCA_015951145.1 Cronartium quercuum f. sp. fusiforme G11
GTAGCCACCTTCTGACAAGCAAGTAGTGAGGAATGGCTCTAGCTTTGCACCTTAAAAGACCAAAGAATTAAAGAGGCTGATGAATACAAAAAGATGAAGACTTTCTGAAGATGAATGTGTGCCAACAAACTAGTTTGTAATAGTTATTGAGTAAGAGTTCCCTGAAAATATAGAAAGTCTAGAACATGTTTTATAGTTATTCAGACAGTTGAAGTTTATTTTAATGTTGCAGATTCTTCTCTTCCTGTAGAAGAGGTCAGATCCATCTTTCTTATTTTTACCATCTATCCTTTATGAGCATAAACTCATTACAAGGCAAAAGTTTACTATGTCTTTTTCTTGCTAGTACACAACATCTTGTATGTCCTTGAAGTTTATGGTTTACAGCAGGTTACTTTGAAAGAAGTATATGGGCATACCTAATGTGTACACATGTGTACATCATCAATAGGGGGGTATGGCAGCCAATAAGCCAAGGCCACCATTCAAAAAAGGCTATATAAATGGCACCCAACTCTTAGTCATGGACTTGCAACTATACCTAAGACATATACACTGCCAGCAAAAATTACTCGGACAAGGCTGTCCGAGGTGTTCTCGGACAGTGAAGTCCAAGTTGATCTCGGACTGTGGTTGACCAAGATTTTCTCATCTCGGTGTGCTTGGACTACCGCTGACCGAGATGAGAAAATCTCAGTCAACCACAGTCTGAGATCAACTTGGACTTCACTGTCCAAGAACACCTCGGACAGCCTTGTCCGAGTGATTTTTGCTGGTGGTGACATCCACTCCCTTGACCTCAGTCTCAATCCCACTACTGCATCCCCTCAACCTCTACATCAGTTGGACATTTATACCAACAAAAATTGGTGCAGGGATGATGCACAGCTAACTTGATCTGTGTTGGACAACAGATCCTTTGAAGATCTGATCAGACTTTTGAAAGTAGTCCAATGGAACCTCAGACTTTGAGCAAGTGAAGGCAGACTGATTGTTGATTTGATTGAGTTTTGGAAGGGGCGTCTGGTGTAACACACCAGGGATGTCAACCCTTGAGTCATTACTCTTTAAGTAAAGACTAAAAGGGTTTCAATAATATATTATACAAATTAATCTATACATAATAATGATACTAATAAATAAAACATATATTCAACTTGAAGGTCTAGTGTCAAAGACCCACATATAAAATTATATAAAAACAACAACATATGAGAGGAAAGAGGGGGAACTTCTAGAACTCTGAAGAGAGGCCTAGACCCCCAAAATTCATATGGACTATCCTACTGTAAGAATTTCTGAACACCACCAAGGTAACCAAAAGGAACTTTACCAGTTTGGGAATTACCTTGATTCATAAAAATACAAACCCTGAAAGGTCCACAAACCATTCATCAAATTAATATTACAGTTAGCACCTAAAACTAGAATATCACAGTTAGCACACAAAACTAGACCCTTTTACAAATACTGTCAGAAAGGAAGAACTCATTACCATCAAGACCACACCGTATGAAGGGACCAGGAGAAGGGTCCAAGAAGGCTGTAAATTTTTGAAGTCAAGGACAAATTCTGTCAGAAAAAGGTATAAATAAAGCTCATCTTGACAGGTTAGCCAGAGGAACACCAGAAAACAAGGATCTATCATAGTCAACTCTCAAAGTCCTCTAGATGAGAACTTTGGTACTCTTGAAAGAATTCTTTCACTGTGTCAACACATCTATCTTTCTGTTATCTTCAAACATTTCCAAATTCACCCTTCAGAACACACTCCCACTCCATTGTCTGCAAAAGTCCACTTTCCAGCTACAGTCTGACCACAATTTCCCATTGCAGAGA
Organism: Cronartium quercuum f. sp. fusiforme G11; assembly: GCA_015951145.1. Taxonomy (NCBI): domain Eukaryota; kingdom Fungi; phylum Basidiomycota; class Pucciniomycetes; order Pucciniales; family Coleosporiaceae; genus Cronartium; species Cronartium quercuum. The sequence continues at coordinate 540,718 of MU167220.1, forward strand.
TAAAAACCCTTCCACTTCACTTGTATCCCTTCTGTTAGTGGAATTCTCATTGGTCACTGTACCCAGTTCTTGCAACACATAGTTGGCAAGATCCTTGTAGTTAATTATAACTCAGGCACTCATAGATTTCTTTGTCTCTCCAAGAAACATCCCTCAGGCCTAGGCTGACCACCCTCATCTGTTCACTTACAGTAGGCCTTTGATTCAGTTTGACAACCCCTCAAACTACATTAATTACAATTTATCCCACATATGCAGTGGGATTTGTCAGGACAAACTCAGGTAAGTGAACTAGACCACTCCCCAGCTATCCCACCACCCTGACAAGGGAGGAAAACACAGAGGTTGGATTGGATGTTGTTGGCTCAATGGGTGGGTGGATTGAGGGTGTTCAGCACTGGTCTTGAGAGAGACACTGATACATGGTCACCAGGTCTATCCAGATTCCCAAGACCCACCATCACCTGGCTTATCCAGTTGGAATATATTTTATAGGCTCAAGCCATATATATCTGTCACAGATATATATGGATTTTTTGCTGAATGAACCATACAGCATAGCCTTATACATTGTATGTCCAAACAGGCACAAGAACTCACAATATACAATCTTCCTTCTCTCTGAGCCTTGGTGCATGTCCCCAAGAGTTTCTTTCTCTCTCACACACATCTAGCTCCACACATAGTTATTGCATAAATTTCCTTTCAGTACTCTCATGCTCACCTTTATGTGCTCAGCTCCCATTACCCCTTTGTGGTCTGTTCCCACCACACTATTTATGATATTTTATAATGCAACAGCATTTGACCCTTAGACAGACCTGGTGGGCCTCCTATTTGAGTTTTTCTTTTTCTTTTTTTTTTTTTTGAGATCCTCCATTTCTGGCCATAAGAAATCTGCTGACCCAGCTTCTCAACAACCACATCACACAGAGGATACATCTATACACAAAATGATGATGCTCCTCAAACCTTTGCCTATGGGGAGATGGGCACTTTTTCACTTGCTACTACTCTCCCTTGCTCCTCTATTGATGTCAATTTTTCTCTTCCCACACTTGCCACCTGCACACTTTTGGTAGAGGTATAGCTCTGCAAGCCAGGGCTCTGTAGTGACAACCCACCACCTCTTTTTTCTTTTGGAAGTGTTCTGTGGTGGTATTGATATTGGTTGTATGTACCTTTCTCTCTCTGCCTGTACATAATTTTTGATTTCCATGATTCACCTACAATGGAACATCTGGGAATAGTGTGTATGTTATCTACTCTTTCATGGAACTTCTCTCAGAATACCTTACACAAGGATGTCATTACCTACATCCAGAGTTGTGACTCTTGTCACAGAACTTGTATTTCTACTCTCTCTAATACTGGAGAATTGATTCCTTTACATATTCCCAAAAAAATCTTGGAGTAGAATCAGCCTTGAATTTATTGTCAAATTACCTGTTTTGTCTGGTTTTGATTCTATATTTGTGATTACTGATCATATGACTGATGGAGTTCATTTTCTCATTGCCTGTCACAAGTCTATGAATTTTATTTGATTTGGCTAAAGTATCTATTGCTCAGTTTTTTTTATCTTCATGGGCTTCCTGAAAGCATTGTGTCCAATAGAGGCTCTACCTTTGTTTCCACCTTTTGAAATACCTTGCTTGTTCAGTTGCACATTCAGCCTACGGTTTCAGCTGCCTTTCACCCTCAGACTGACCTTCAAACTAAGAGAACAAATTGGAGGTTGGAAACGTACTTATGTCACTTTTTCAGTCACAGACAAGATCACTGGGCTGATTAGTTACCTGTGACTGAAATTGTTTTTCCTGATACCCCTTCTTCTTCTCCTAAACTGCCTCCTTACTTCTCATGGCAGGAAGTTTACCCTTGTCCTAATAGTTTCACTTCCCCTTCACAAGTGCCTTTGGCTGATGACTTTAATTTTTTATGGGAAGCGGTCTAGCTTCAGTTGATTGACTCTTTAATATTTTGCTAAGGAGACCCAAGTTCAACTTTATAATAAATTAGCATCTCCTTCATCAGTTTATCAACCAGGAAAAGTAGCATGATTACCATAACAATACATTTTCACTTCACATCCTTCTTCAAAGCTGGATTTTTGACCTATTGGCCCCTTTCCTGCTGTACAGATGGTGTGGAAGAATGCTCTCAGCTTAACTTTGGGGCATGCATTATCTTTTCCCCACTCCATTTTCAATATCCTCCTTTTTTTCCCTCTTAGTTTGATCCCACTTCTGTAGGTCACCAGGATTCCTAATTGGCACCTGTTCAGAAATATCAGGATGCGTTGTCCAGTTGGTTTAATTGGCGGTACATGGTGGGAAGGTTAGGGTATCAGAAGAAGGGGAAGCATGGGCATCAATAGCTTATTGGATGGATAAATAGAACACCGCTTCTCTTACTCAGAATTCTCATGTGACTATTGGATAGATACCAAGCTTTGTTTACAATTGAATAAAAAGCATTGAAAGGGTTGTATACCTGGAGGAAGATCATCTTTGTAATGATCAAAAGTGCTAAAAAAAAGTTGTATGGGTGTGTATGGATTAGTAATGGAAACAAAATGATTGTAACATAACAGATTGTAACATAACTACTTGTACATAGCATGTATCATAGGAAGATTCAGGTTGTAAGACTAAAAGGTTATGAGTATCGAAACTATGCCAGGCTGTTGACGCAAGGGTCAGCACAGAGCAGCACTTGGTTCGAGTGAGAAACAACGAAAGAAATGCACCTGCTCAGTGGCAGGGGTACAGTGTAGAGACGAGTTGGTGAAAAGTGATGACAAAGTGAGAAAAGAAATCAAAGGTCATCGCGTACAACTACTCGTCTATAGGACAGTCAGAACTCGCGAGAGCCACTCAGGGTCTGAAAACGTACATTAGAAAAAGAAGAAAAAAGGATAGAGAAACCATAACCAAGATCAGTCCAGGATGGATAAAGGTCTTTAACCGCTAGTCCAGGCTGGAATAAGGTTCTCTACCCTGTTGCATTGCTGGACTAGTCTTGATTGAGATGAATCCGAATGGGTTCGACTGATCTGAACTTGCGTAGTGTACCGGATGTACTTTAAGAGTAAGAATATCTTTCTAGGAGGTTCATGTATAAATACGTTGTTCTCTGTGTATACTTGAGGTTTCTTCCTTTGTCAAAAGTTTATCTCTGTTTGCTTCTTATTGTGTTTGGTGTACTCTGCATAAATGCTTAATACCAAGCTAGTCTCATAGCAATACCACTTTTGAGATCCTAGAGATCTAAAATTAAGTCATTACAATTCAACTGGTTTGAATGACCGACGTGGAAGCGATTCGTGAGACTTTGTTAAGTTTATGACTCAACTTACTTCAATGCACGACGTCGGGTATCGTGAGACTTTGTTCAGTTAACCTTGGCGAGGGAATTGGATAAGTTTGGCACTGTTTAGTTTTAAAGCACGGAGTTTACAGCTTCAGGACTGTGTTGAATTTAACGTCATTAATCTACCGTGCATTAATCAGAGCATTTACCAATGGCAGGCCGGCAGCCAGTTCATAAGATTATCATTAGCTGTGTTCAAGTCTCGCACCCTGAAATGTGAATACTTTGATCGATAAGTCGAGGGGAAGAAAAAAGTAATGATCTTCAAAGATCCTATGCTCTGAGTCGTGTCAGATACGCCATTTTACGTTTTATAACGTTCCTTCTCAAGACCTTTGATTTCGTATGCTGCCATACATATCAAGACAAGTTGAAAACTTCATCAGTTCCATCCCGCCCAACACAAACGCATATCTGAAAACAGCCGAATATCTAAAAGCGCTCCTGGTGCAGGTTGGTAGAATGTGATGCCTCCTCATCATTTGCTGAGGCTGAACGCTTGTTATAACTTTTGTATGCTTGAACTCGACAAAATCTACAATCGTCTTTCTCCGCCCGTGTAGCCTCGTCCAGTGCCCCAGTGGGCCAAATGGTTCGACTATTGGGTTATAGTTGCTGCTATATTGTAAGTCTCAGGTGAAGAATGACGTTGAAATTTTTTTGAACGCCTTTATCAATTAAAAAAAAAAAAAAAATATATAAAATGCATGTTCAGATCTGTTACTGATACGTGTTTGAAAAGAATGTTGGTTCAAGGTGGATATCTTTTGTACCTTCGAATACGAACACGTAGACTTCAAATTTTCGGAATGAATTCACGTGAGTTACACTCATGAACATATGTTGAGAATTAGGCGCGCGCGCTTGAGGACGACTCGCTCATCTCACCCGCACACCCGTTTTCTTGTCACAGTCGCCTTGTTTAAGATCGAGATAAGTAATGCGGGCACTATCCTTAGCATGAGTTATAGTGCGCGTGAGTCAAATATGCCTTCTTTCCCTGTACATAGATCCACTCACCGAGATGTTCCTTACCAACTTGGACCCTTACCTAAAAAAAAAAAAACCAAAAAAAACAGTTACCGTGGTGGATAGAATTTTCCGGCAATTTGTGCGAGCCGGATTTCAAGATCAGTCAAAGCAACTAATAATTTTCGCAACAAAATTTTTAGTTTTGCTAATGTGGTCATGGTATGTACAAGTAGATCTTTGTTAAGAAAGTATATCAGAACCTGACGTAATTTTTTTCCTTTGAAGGGGTGAGTTTTCCAATAGCTTATGAGGCATCAATTTATAAGCTAAATAAGTTTTATTCAAGAAAGCTGAGATTTGAAACAGTGTTGTGGTGGGGGTGGGTTTGTGTTTGTTGTTGTGTTTGGACTACGACAAGAGGATTCTGCAAGGAAGCGAATCGACGGCCAAGCAGAATAGCGTACGCGATGTCATGGCTCATGAATTGTTGGTTGGTAACAATGCTCATATGGCCGGCTTGTAAGACTTCATTTTTCAGATCTCTTCAATTGTTGACTGCTGGTCAGTTTTTTCTGTTTCACAAAAACTTACGTGACTTGGATTCCATTTGCTTATAAAAGGCCTCGCAGTATGGGCAGTTTATAGCTCAAAAGCCGAGTATATAAACTTTGTAATTTTTTACAATCATATCAATAAAAAGCTTTTGAAACTCGCTCCCTCTTATTCGTTGGGAACTTACAACCAATCACAACTTCTGTCAATCCTTAACCACACCGAAGGAATTACTACTGATTATGTGTGTTGAATCAAACTCGCATAGGATTTTGATTTACCAACTGAAGTCCTCCCTCACCCGTTTAGGACTCATTACGTACTTATGTTTGGATCGTGCTTGTTTCTTACCTTATCTCTATCATCATATTAGCTCTGGTAAGCCCCGTTATAGTTGACTGCCACTCACATTGCTGAAGCGCTTATGAGAATTCTACGTAGTCATATATTCCAGTTATGGCCTTTGTATTAAAAGTATTGATTGACGCCAAAGCATTAAAACTTTGGGGTCAAAGACCTGAATTATCTTCTATGAATAGGGACGCTACAAGTCAAATACTTGAAACTTTGCGCCAACAGCGAGAAAAGATAGTGTGGCATACTATATGGGTCTATATAGGAACACTTTGTTTTGTTCCCGTTGTAGTTTGGGCGGTATGTAAAAAAATAAAGCCGGTCTCTTTCACTCACCTTCAAGTTGACCATAACTCTTATGTTTAAATTTCACGCAACACTGGGTCATCTTTAGTTGATTTTGAGTGTCGAGGATCAAGGTTTTTGGTTTGACTCACACTGGTGGAACGGTCTTGAAACTGTGGGTAACAACATCTCATTATGAAGTTGTGATTGAAAAACGGAAAACTCTCGCTGACCTATCATATTTTTTTATAAAATTATATTTAGGGCTTACATGGTAGGTAAAACCTTAGAATGACTTTGTGACTTTTTTTTTTTTTTTTTTTTTTTCCAAAAAAAAAAAAAAAACCTTCTATTGACCCTCCAAACCCATTTCCTATTTAGTGCCTATTTCAATCGTCGGGAATATGTAAGCAAATTTCAATTTGCTTCAAACGTACCAAGATAAAATCTGTTCAACAAAAATTTGATAAATGAACATCTTGAAGCGCCCTGTTTTATCTTTACTCCATGGATCATGGACCAGGTGTAAGCCAGATTCGAACAGAAACTTCGATTAATTCCCGATCGGAGATAGACTGTGCAGCTTGAGTACAAAGTTTGTACTGTTCTTTCTAATTTACATTCCCACCGGTCCGTTCGCCGGTAGCGGTTAGTGATGGGCCCCTCGGGCATGAGTAAAGAAAGGTGGTGGTCTATTCCTAGAGCATACAAACCATTGGTAATGAAAGTACATCCCATAATACCAAGATTTGGGGGAAACTCTCAATGTTCATGCATAAGACAGGTGGTTTCCAGAGAAAAGTGTAGGAGTCGAAAGCTAGGAGAAATGGATACATCACTAATAGCTGTTTAATAGTACGCGAATGATAATACGATGGAGAAAGCAGTACAATAGATATTTTGTTTTATCAGTTTGAGAGATGGATAGGTAAAAAAAAAAAAAAAAAGTGACTCTTAATTTAAATGTGTTTTCTTTCTCTTTTTCCGTTTCTTTTTCTTTCTTTCTTTCTTTTTATTTTTTTTTTTTTGGAGGTGCGAGTGAATTTACTATTAGGCACTTTAATGACAGACTATGTAGTCATATGGAATCAATTATTTGCTAAAGATGAGAAGAAAAGCTATTGCGTGACGAAGGTAACATATTAGACGACTTCGCAGGCTCTCTTGGATTTAGCTTTTAATGTGACAGGATTGATCCATATGAAGATGACAGGATGAGATAAGTCTTGAGAGGTAACAGGCAAAGGTCTTCCTTGCCGGGTAACTGATGACCTTCGTGAGTTAGACTGAGCCCAATCCTGCATAAGTATCGTCTGAAGACAGAATGATCGTAAAGTAATGTATATATATATTTAAAAAATAATTCGCCTAAGTGATACATTCAAACTTTTCCCTCAAGGGAATGTCTTACATCAATTGTGTGCGTGTATATGTAATACAATCCCATTTTCATCATAGAAATCGTTCCAGTGTTCCTGAGCATGAATCACCTTCTCCTCATTCGTAACTTGTCCATCAGACATTTCCTCGTCCATTACCAAAACTTGTTCCTAGTCCGAAATATTAGCCAGTATGAGTACTTCAAGTTCAGGCCAAGTTGAAGTACAACGTTTTTTTTTTTTTTTTGCAAATGCAGGCCATTGATGTTCTCGAAGACTATAATAAAGAAGGAATTCTGATTGTTTTACATTCTCGAAATCCAAGAAAAAAGTTTACAATCTGAACTATTGTGAACTTTGAGATAGCTAACTGAATGCAATTGAAATAATTGAGGAAGGTTAGTGTCGGTATCTAAGTTTAATTCATTGTTCCATTCTGTTGTCTTTGTATCAGGAGTGTTGATTAAAGCCATATGAAGTATTTCAAGGTAATGACTAATACGCCGTGAAGCTCGAGAGCTATTGAATAAAGGACTAAATTTGGAGAATGATATGAGCTTAGATAGCGTTAAAGATGGCAGCAAAAGGGGCCAGGTAGAGAGTTCCAAGATTCAGTAAAGCTCAAGCCAAGTTCACGTGAATTCTCGAGCTGAGAAATGCAGTCTTCAATCCCATCAAGATTTTCATCGGCTCGAAACCAAGACCTACGCTATAAAACTTTTAATTGAGGTAGGCTTGCAAGCACTTGGGCCATGCAAGTTGAATCAACAGAGGATCTTTCTCGCTCTTGTAGTCTATTCTATATCAACCTCGCCTGACCATCATCACTTAAAAGTGGGTCTATTCCCTTTTAGTTCTCTTCGTTGATCACGCTTCTTCTGTTTCTTTGATGATTAGATTATATGTTCTTAACCCTCTTACTAGACCTCAGCTTGAACTAAGGTATGTCTGTCGCTACGATCTCCAAATTTATATATATTGCATTGGTGTGCTCAATTTAACCTGGGCCTTTTCTTTGTTTTTTGTTTTTGAATTGTCTTTCAGGTCAAGAGCCCACAAGAAAGAATGGATTTGAAAGTATCATAATTTTCATTCAAGTTTAAAAATTTCCTTTGGTTGGAATACATTGATTTTTTTTTGATTTTTTTATATCATATAACAGCACTGGACAAACGTTTAACTTACAATCGTGTTAAAGTATTCAAATGTTATCATGATTATTAGTCAAACTTTGTTACATTTTCTTTTTTTAAAGTCTAGACCATTTTATAACTCATCAAGTAAAATAAGTGCATAAGTTTCTTTGTATATACTTTAGTAAATTGAGTAATTTTTCTTTTTTTCTTAGTATTTTTTGCATCGTGAAAACATAAAATTAAAATTAAAATTAAGAAAATTAAAAACTTGATAAATTGTGTATACTGAGATGATCTTGACAGCAAAAAGAGTTTTTGTTTTTATTAATAATCAATCTTTCTTACCATAATCAGCAAATTCTTTATTACGCAACACACCTTGCCCCCCCCCAAAAAAAAAAAAACTTTTGCCAAGATTTTTTTAAAGATACAAAAAAAAAAAAAAAAAAAACAGATTTTGCTTTTGCTCCTGAAAAAGTCATATATGTCAATTATCAAACAGAAAAAAAAAAAAAAAAAAAAACAAGAAATATACGCTCTTGTTTTCAGAGATCCTTCTCTTATCATCTTCTTTTACCTAATTGTCATCAAGTTTTGGTTTCGACTAATAGATTAAAGCTATTAGTTCCATAACGAGGAGCTTGACCCATAACAATACTAGCGGATGGACTCATTAGATCATCAAAATCTCCAAAGATGGTCGCATCTGTCAAGAAGGTTGTTGTAGTTTCATATGATGCTTTGAGGAAAGGTGAGACGTGATTCGAAAGACCAGGTCGATTGAAAGGTTTGTAACCTCCCTCGGAAGTCTGTTAACATTATAAGAACATTGAGGGTGTTTTTTTTTGGGGGGGGGGGGGGTTAAGTCAGAATGGTTTCTTACATTGATGGCAAAGTAATTGAAAGATATTTACCATGTAGTCTGCGATAACGGTCAAATGCCGGTAGTCTACACCGATCCCATAAACCCCAAAAACGCCGCTCATCTCACGAATGATAGCAGCTCGGGCCGCTTCGACACCATAGGTCCTCAGAATAGCTGAGATATCATTTGAATACAATTTGTCCGTCTCAATTATACCGTGACCAAAAGTCCAAGCCGCGCGTAGATTGGCACCTTCTGTAACAGCGTATCGCCCAGAATCTTGATGTGGGTTATCAGATTGAGCTGCCAACGCACGACTGATGCCTGGGATCTGTTGAATCACTGCAAGCTGACAACATTTCTCAATGATACCAATCAAGAGCAACTTGTGCGAAGTAGATGAAAACTGTGAATGGAAAGTCAATATATACATCAATATCTGACCGGCCTCTTTGATTTTCCACTACCCCTAAGAAGAAAAAATCTTACCTGCATCGTGAATTCACAACTTCTACCATCCTGTTCGTCAAATTTGATTAAAGTGATAAATTTCGATGACTGGAGGGCCTCTTGTCGAAGTTGTTTCAAGGTTTGTTGTCGTAGCTCTTGCGCTTCTACTTCCACCGCTTCAACCGTATCTACCATACTCACTGTATCATCATCACTATCATCCTCGGCATCGGTAAGCCTTCTGAGCTTTCGATCATCCATCCCTCCTTCACTCCCTTCCGATTCAAGGTCATCCTTGTCATAATCCAATTCATGTTTCTGGCGCGCACGCTTCTCGTCATCTGCATCTCCATCTGCAATATCAGCTTCGTCGACATGTCGAGCTGGAACGTCCTCGTTCGGCGCATCATCACCATCGTCATCTCCAAGAACACCTCTTCTAGCGGCCACACTTTGTCCTTTACCGATTGTAGAAAATTGATTCTTGATGTCCTGATTTCTGATCTTAAATTCACGCTGAATGTCTCGTTCGAGAAGAGGTATGAATGCTCTCACGATTGCCCTGAAGACCGCTTCGACCTTGATACTGTATTCGGCACAATACTCTTCTGATGGATATAGCTGTAGTCGAACGGTGTAAGTCTTTAAGCGCTGACCACTACTACTTGTAAGACGTTCTTGGACAACGACCTCTTCGACGACTTGCGATAAGGTAACCTTGGTAGTTCGTTTGAGGAACCGACTGAAATCTTCGTCCGAGACCTCGGCCCGAATTGGAAACTTCATTGTAGGTGTCTTGATATTTGTTGAAGCCGTCATAACAATCTCTCGAAGTCGTGGAATTCCTAGCGTGACATTGGCAGCACCATGACCAGCGAAATGGAAAGTGTTCAACGTCATCTGTGTTGAAGGCTCACCAACACCTTGAGAGGCTAGTAAACCGACAGCTTCTCCTGGATCCGCGATACCCTTCATGAACCGGATCTGCATTAGAGATCGAAAAAACTCGGGTGGTGTGAGGTGTTCGGATTTAATGTAAGCTGGCCATTCCTTGCGTAACTTCTTCTTCACCTTCAACATCTTCTTGGGATTCGCAACTTGATATTGATAGATTGCTTCGGCAAACTTTTCTGACGTGCTACCGAAATAAAGACTGGGACTATAGATTGCCATCGTCGGTAATGGAACCTTACCCGTATGAGACAATTTGGTTTTGATCAAATTGTCAGTGTGAGCTCCCGCGGTTTCGCTATCCAATCGACCTAAAACTTCAGCCGGCTGATATCGTTCAATCAATGAGGCTCGGTTCAACAGAGAGAATTCGAATTGATAGAGATGCTTCTGTTTGGTAACATCTAAAGAATCGTCACCGTAATGAAATTGTAGCACGGACGAATCGCTATTTCGTACAGTATGATCATAATGGACCCGGATGCCCTCGAGATGCTTTATAAGACAGCGCTGTAAATACCCAGAACGACTCGTCTTGACAGCTGTGTCGATAAGACCTTCACGCCCCGCCATACAGTGAAAGTAATACTCTTGCGGTCGAATACCAGTAAGAAAACGCTGAGCAACGAATCCACCAGCTCGTGGTGCGGTCTCGAACGCTTTGAAGGATGGTAGTGACTTCCCACTAACCATAACCGGTACTCGACGGCCTTCGAGTGCTTGCTGACCTAGTAAGCATGAGATCTGGGACGCGTTCACCGTCGTTCCTTTCGCTCCAGATCCAGTCATCATCTGCATATTATTCCATGGAAAGGGTTTACAAAGACCAGACGGCAGACATTGCTTGTCGATCAGCGTCTTGAGTTCAGATGTCTCAACGTTGTACGAGTTATCCAAAGCGGCCATCTTCATGTCATCGCGAAGGACCTCTTCGAGTCGGCGTTCAAGATCCTTTTTGCCTTGTGGTGTACTGGCCTCTTCGTTCGAAAGGCCGACCATTGCAAGTGTCGCTCTTCGTCCGCGTTCCGAAGTTTCAGCTAGTAATTTTGTGCGAGTGGCATTACCCGCATCGGTCAAGAAGAGATCGTCCATGCGACAAGTAAAAGCACGATGTTGGAGAAATTTAGTGAACAGGCGACTTAAGATACTCAGAAGTCTACCGGCAACCTCTGCGCCGTAGAGGTCGTGGACCGAATGAACTAATCCGTAAGGTGAAGCACCGATTTGGGACTTGTCAATCACTCCCGAGATCAGGTCCCCGCCATCAAACTGTACGGTTTCCTCTGCATGGTGAATACCCCAATTCTTCCCTGAGACTTTGGCTGTCGAGGTTAGGTAGAGTCCGGCGGCGTTAGGAGGCGTGATATTCTTCATGACGGTCGAGATGATCTGTTTACCAGTCCAGAGCGGTCGAGGCTTCCAGATCGCCGGTGGGATGGTCAAGACCTGACCACCGCCAGTATAGTCATTCTCAGGACGTAAAGCACCATAGATAATCTGAAAGTAATCGTCCCGGTTGAAGAAAGTGTCTTTGTTTGTCATCCAAACCCCGGCAACAACGTGATCTTGAATAAGCCCGCGAAGGGGATTTCCGGAAGTGGGTACAAGATATTGGTTGTCGTTATTCGCGATCGTCCGGGCTTCACTTTGAGCGATCAAATTTTGCGGGAAATGCATGTTCATTTCTGAAATCCGACAAAAGCACAAAAACATACATCAGTAAGAGCACGTTGTGTGAATCAAAGCAACAAACTTTGGTGCTAACCATCACCATCGAAATCAGCATTGTAAGAGTTGCAATTGGCGTAATGCATTCGAATGGTCTTTTCACCCTTCAGGATCCGAGCACGATGACACATCATACTGGGCTTGTGCAGCGTTGGCTGTCGATTCAAGATTAAGATATCGCCGTCATTGAGATGTCGATGGACACGCTTGCCAATCATGGGAGTACGGGTAGGAGGAAGGCCGATATCAGGTCTGACGTTCTTCTTGTTCGGCCGATCAGCATCACTAGTCGTATTAAGTAGCGTGTTTGCCAATGCACGACGACCTTCGTCATCCACGCGATCCAAGGCAATCATCGTGCCATCTTCATCTTGAACAAACACTGCTCCTGGGTGGACGTGAGGACCATTGCAGACTAACTTGTGCATCTGTTCGTAGTTGTGAGCAGTCACGAATTCCGGGAACGTCAGTTTCTTCGCAAAGATAGGTGGGACGCCAATTTCGTTGGTCTCGATGTTGATATCGGGCGAAATAACTGAACGAGCAGCGTAGTTGACTCGTTTGCCCTACGTGTCGCTCAGAGATCGTCAACAAAAGCCCCACAGAGTCCAGGGAAAGACTGTTAGGTAAACAAAAAGCATACCATCATATTCATTCGGAACAAGCCTTCCTTTTTCTCCAAGATTTGTTTGATACCTTGAGGAGGGAGTTTCCCTTGACTCATCGGTGCAGGATTCTTGGTACTGTCCATCAAGCTGTTAACAGCGATCTGCATGCCGATACAACCTTCCAAGATTTGGCTGTAGATCTTGCTCTGTTGTTGTTTCTGGTCGGCCAACATATCGTTCGAAAGCTCGCCAGAAGTTGGTTTTTGACTGATGATCGCTAGTTTTTCGTTGAGATCGCGAATCTTGACCGTTTGCGTCAACACCCCCCCCAAGAGCAGATTTTGGGGAGCTTCGAGAGTCTGACCGCCCATTACTGCTGCAGGTCGAAAGCGAGTAGGTGGAACTGCCACCACGTCAAGGAAAAACATGTCGGCGGTGGCAGGACTCGAGTTCAGTCCTTTGCTATGCATAGCAGGCCCGTGGCCGACGTAGAGGAGGTTGCATATCTCGTGTTCATTCTTGAAAAGCAGCCTGAGATGAGCTCGAGCTTCTTCTGCCAAGATCATACGCTCCGACTGTTTCTTTGACTTTGAGCGCTGAGCTACATTAGGACCTCCATTAGGACCTCCATTCGAGTCTTCCCTGTCACTCTCCTCCTCTGACTCCACAACACCAGGCCTGATCACAGTACCATTGTGATTCGTTCGAACCGATTTGACTACGCTAGCGTTGGCCCACGCAGAACTACCACTGCTCGCACTGCTATCGCTGTCTGACTCCGACTCATCTTCATCTGAAGCCCTCCTAAGACGCTTGTGAGGGCTCAAAGCTCGAGCAGGGTTTGTCTGACAGGCTTGCTCAGCATTTGACTGTTGGCGGGTAAGGGCAAGCACATCAGGACGTCGAATGTTCATTGCGTTGTGGTACTCCTCCTGTTTTCCGACGAGAGAGAACTCCATGATGCGAGTGTGACCGTCCTTGCGCATTCGACAGGAATACGCCCGACAACGTTCGCAACGCTTTTTGGCCAAAAGCTTGATGAGCTCAGCAATAACTTTCTTTCGTCGATCGAAACACATCGCAATCTTGTAATCGTCTCCGGAGCTCGTAGATGATTGACTATATGGTCGCCGTCGGCGTTTTTTCTGTAGGCATTCTTCCACAAAACATTCAAGAGTTTCTTTGTAGAATGGTAGATCGAATGTCTTGTCTTCTTCTTCAGCCTCAGCTTCTTGAGTGTCATCCAAACCTCGCTTGTTAGACTTTGAGGTCTGGGTTTTCACCGTTGGAAAGTCATCTACTGCATCGGCCTCCATCAAAAGACCGTGATCGAGAAGCTTGAGCTTGGCAGCATATCTGACAAGCTTATTTTTAAAACATCATCATTCTCGTGGTCAGAAAACATTTCTTTGAAGTGACTTTTCTTATAAACAATTCCCAATCAACGTACCACAACCTCCGAGCATAAGAAATGGTGACAGTAAAAACACGTTGCCCTCAAGAGGTGGAAGGCATGAGTCATGAACAGAGGATGAAAGACAGGCACGTTAAGTTCGATATGGCCAAAGTGACCTGGGCAGTGCGAGTTGGAAAGTCGACATGTGCGACAGATATCGCGCAATTGGAAAGGACCCAGGCGTGGGTCATAAAGTCCACCGTTCGTGGGTGCACCGTTGTTATCGAGTAAAGATGGATTGGTGACCTGAAGTACAGAGATTGCGCGTATATCGGAACCAAGAAGGGGAGAGAAAGAAGCCGAGGTGATGGTACTGAGGTATGGTTGTGCAGGATCCATATTGAAGTGATATTTCCACCTCCAACCCTTCAAAGGTTGACTTTTGAGGTTTTAGAGTGAGGTATTAGGGGGACCGATGTGAGGTCCAGAATATTGAGAGAGTCTTGGCTTGGTCGAACTCCAATCGGTCGGTGGCCTTCAAGTCTAGAATTGGGAATCGGGGCTTTGGCTTCACTTCGCTTGCTAAAATTTCTACACTCGACCCAAAAATTTTTTGAAGGAGGCTGTCAGACCTGCTGGCCTTCGATTGTAGGCTACTCGAACAAAGTAGCACACTATGAGCATAAGCCCGGCCCCGAGCTTCATACAGACCATCCTCCTCAAAGTCGGCTCGCACGCTCGCTATATATGGGTTTACAGTCAAAACTTCGACCGTCATCCTATGGACTTACACATGACTTGTTACCGTGTGAAGGTTCGGTTTGGCTCCCAAGTCCAGTTGCGCGCAGAGAAAGTGGACTCGAAGAATAAAAAAAAAAAAAAAGTGAATGCCGAACCTGTTATCAACAACTCATCAGATTGTCAAACAAAAGACTACTTTACTATCTATCATTGAATTCAAGTTTCCAAAGCATTCGTCACTGATTTCTGCCCATAGTTTCTCTCATACTCTTACCATCAATCGCTATAACAGTACATTTAGGAACCTAGATAAATTTCAATTTACAAAAAGGATGGCAATAGAGACAGACCCTGTTCAGGCTTTAGAAGAATTGGCTGCTAAAGTTAAATCTCAAGGCGATCTTATTAGGTCTTTGAAAAGTGTACCAACAGCAGATCGTGACTCTGATCGAATCAATAAGGAAGTGGAAATTTTAAAAGATTTTAAAAACGCATTCGATGAATATAAACAATCTCATGGACTAGAATCAATCACATCAGACTCAAAAAAATCACCCACAGGAATTAATCATAATAATAAAAATCATAAAAACAAGTCAAAGGATAATAAATTTCAATTAAAAGTACCAAAAGGTACAAAAGATCATCATCCAAAAGATATGATTATACGTGAAAAGATTTTTAAAACAATTACTAAAGTCTTTAAATTACATGGTGCTGTAACGATTGATACACCAGTTTTTGAGTTGAAAGAGATTCTTTCAGGAAAATATGGAGAAGATTCTAAATTAATTTATGATTTACAAGATCAAGGTGGTGAATTATGTAGTCTAAGGTACGATCTAACTGTAAGCATGATTATCATTTCAGTAGACCTCCTTGTAATTTTTTACTCTTTTTTGTTTTTTTCTCAAATGTTCGAAAATCATGAAAAGTGATATCTATGAATCAATTTCATTTGTTTATAGGTACCTTTCGCACGATTCTTAGCAATGAATGCTAAAGAGTTTGCTACCATCAAACGTTATCACATTGCTAAGGTTTATCGACGAGATCAACCAGCAATGACTAAAGGAAGGATGCGCGAGTTTTATCAATGTGTGCGTATATAGATTTTGGTATGCTTGATAGCGAAGAGGTGATAGACTCATCATATCTCGTTGAATGTTTGAATCATATAGGATTTTGACTTTGCAGGTTTGACGGATCCGATGGTAGCTGATGCAGAGGTCTTGAGTATTGCCTGCGAAGTTCTGGAAGGATTGGAAGTGGGTGAGTTTACTATCAAGGTATGTTTTTATGATCAGTTTCAAATTGTTCTTAATCCATCAAATTTCGTGGAATTTATCTCGCTCTATCATAAATTTATATAGTGTAACTGACGCACCCAATTTTGAGGCAGGTCAATCACCGAAAACTATTAGATGGCATATTCTCGCTGTGTGGTGTTCCAGATGATAAGTTCCGTACCATCTCATCCGCTGTGGACAAGCTCGACAAAGTAAGCGGATTGTGGATTTTTTTTTTTTTTTTGATACGCCTTGACCCTTAGAATTAGGCGAAGCAAAGTCCACTCATGCGAGGTTCACTAATTCTGTATTGGTCCGACCAATGTTTTGTTAACAATAGATGTCATGGTCTGATGTCAAGAAAGAGATGACGGAAGAAAAGGAATTAGATCCAACAATTGCTGATAAGATCGGAGAATATGTAAAACTTAAAGGTAAATCATATTTGAGACTTGTGGTATTTGACTTGATGCCAAAAAAAAAGAAAAAAAAAATGCTCCTGTAGTATTTTGATTCTGAGTTTTACCTTCGTATTAGGATCCGAGGAATTACTTGAACAACTCTCACAGGACATTAAACTTACAAACAACAAGGCTGCTAAAGAGGGACTAGAAGATATGAAATTGTTATTCAGTTATGCTAATGTATTCGGAATCACACCAAGGGTTAGTAAAGTTCAATTCATTTGCTTTTAGATTCTGTAGGAGAACTTATCCTTCATGTCTCTTCCCATAAGATTTCTCTGGACCTCAGCTTGGCTAGGGGTCTAGACTACTACACAGGAGTGATCTACGAAGCCGTTGTTGAAGGCTCGGCTCCTCCGATGCCATCAACACCCAAGCCTACAACTCAATCTGTAAAAACTCACTCAAAGAAAAATGAACTAGACGCTGAAGAAGAGGTAGATGAAAGTCAGGTTGGAGTCGGGTCGATTGCTGCTGGAGGTCGTTATGATAATCTGGTTGGAATGTTTTCATCCGGTAAAGATAAGATTCCGTGCGTAGGGATCTCATTCGGTGTCGAAAGGATTTTCTCGATTTTAAAGACAAGAGCAGAGAAGGAAATTGAGAATTGGAAAGGAAAAGAAGTGGATGTTTATGTCATGAGTGTTGGTGACGGTCTATTAATTGAACGAATGAAGGTTTGTAAAGAATTATGGAATGCCGGTCTGAGTGTAAGTGTAAAAATTTGATTATTTACACGTACCTTTACTCAATCCTATGCTTATATATATATTATTGTCACATTTATACTCACGTTTCATTTTTGTTTTTTTTTCATTAGGCCGAATTTATGTATAAAGTAAAACCTAAACCTCAACGTCAATTTGAGATTTTAGATCGAGATCAAATTCGTTTTGCGATTATTTTAGGTCCAGAAGAATTAAAAATGGATAAAGTTCGAATTAAAGAACAAATTGGTAAAGAAGGAAATTTAGATGTAAAAGATAAGGATGGTTTAATGATTGATAGAAAAGATATGATTGATTGGTTATTAAAACGTTTAAACAAAAATTGAAATCTTTTTTTTTTTTTTTAAAAAAAAAAAAAAAAAAAAATTGTAATCAAATTAAATTCATGTTTCAATCTTACTATTATACCTTACCTTACCTTTTTTTTTTCTTTTTTTGTCACACAAAAAATACACATCAACATGAGTATGTATATATATATCAGTAATCCCTTTTTTTTTTTTTTTTTTTTTTTTATGTGAGACCAGTGTGTATAATTTACTGAGAGCTATTTTAAAAAAAAGAAAAGAAAAAAAAAATCAAGAATATTATCGGGTCGTTTCTAATTGGAGCACATTTTTGACTTTAGTTATATATATATTCTCATCACTTTTAAAAAATTGAAAGCCTATTATGAATTTTAAACTACACTCCATTTAATTTCTGATGCATAACCAAAGTTTTGAGGGATGGGGTATTAGCCACTTTGAACTTTGATTTTACAGACAAGGTTCAGTAAAAATAATAATAATAATAATAAAATTAATAAAATTAAAATTAAAAAAAAAAAAAAAAGGAAAAGAGAGAGAGAGAGAAAGGAATAGTTAATAAAGTTTCCAATACACAGTGCTTTATGTCAAAATTACCCACATCTCACAAATTGAGCAAAAAAAAGAAAAAGATCAAAGCTGAAATGGATAAACTTGTTCTTATTCATTTATTTTTTTTTGTGGTGAAGAACCAATAAAACCCTCTACATCATCATGTTCAACCTCAATTGTCCAACTTTTCATATTACTAGGCCTACAACAAACTTTCAGCCATTCATTAAAAAGTTCATGATTGTTGATAGATTGAGATTCCTTAGGTTTATGAAGTCCATCTAATTCTAAAATATTTTCAACTATAATTTGAATTTTGCTAAACATTCTCATATAGTTTGTTGCAGTCTTTCTAGCTAGATCTTTACTATCTGCAAGATAAATGGTGATCAAAAGTGGTGTAAAAGGAAGTGCAAGGATATGTTTAGAAGCCCAATATTCCAAGTAACGTTTAAAGAGAGTCTTGGCTAATTCCACGTTATACGGTGTGAGTGTGCCGATTTCAATTCGGTTGAAAAAAGTTTCAAGGAAAAGTACTGGGTCAATAGTACGACCTGAATGTGTTCCAATTCAAGTTAATCAGCCACACCTGCTCATGAGAAAAAAAAAAAAAAAAAAAAGTTGAGATCAAATTCAAGGTCTTTTACCTTGACTACTGTAGCGAAGACAGCACATTACTTCTTTATAATTATCTTCAATAAATTTGAGCGTTTTGATTTGTGAAAGGTCCAAGATTACCTTAGGTACTTTAAGCCGAGGTGAGGATTCCGGAACGTCCAAGTAGGAAGGACGTAATCCAGAGCCACTCGTGGTCTTTGAAACGCTTTCGAGGAGGATTTGGCGCCAGAGCGTATGTTGTGTGAGTAAATCAGCCCCGAATTTATCGGTCGACAATTGAGCCCACTCAAGGTCACTACCAACTTGTTCCAGATCGATTTCTGCAAGCGGATCATCGCTAGCTGAAACCCAGATCACTGCCTTTGGTCCAGTGATAGGAAAGGCACAGACTGATTGTTGCGTGTACCAGTTGCTATAAGCATCTATCGTCTCCATTCGCTTCGCCAATTCGCTAGACGGTTCGCTGGCATTCGTGAATAATTGTTGTTGATGGAACGTATTACGCATTGATGCTGTAACAGCTTGAATGCAAGGAAAGGAAAGTAACTTAGCTGCTTGTTCTTCAAGCCTGAAGGTCAATTCGGTAAAATAAAAGACACTTACCAGCTGCACCATGATTTTGTGCGCTGAGCTCCGCCCGCCACTCTTCGAGGAGCTCTTCTTTGTGAGCCAACACACTCATCAGTGAATTGCAGTTTATCGACGCGTTTTTCGAGTCCGAGGCTGGGGCTGGAAGCAATAGGCGGGGTCGTTTTGAAAGTGGTCCTAGTCTGGGTACAGCTGAGGGAGATAACGAGCGTCTACTCGAAGAAGTGGATGGCTCATCAATTAGTGGTCGGTGGTGAGTGAGCGAGCGAGATACTTGAGAGAATCGGACTAGACTAGTTGAAGGTTCATTGGAAGTGAATGACGCGGATTGACAACTGGTTGAAACCTGGTGGTTGTTACTCAAAGATAAGTGGGATTCATCCTCTTCGGAATCTGAACAAAGGTCAATTATTACAGACTTGGAAAAACTTCTTGAGCTTGAACTAGGAATAGGTTCCGCCTCAGGCTCAGGCTTAACAAAATGATGCATGACATCGTGCTGACTCAAGGATCTAGACCTTGGTTGATGGGCAGGGGGTATTATTGTGAAGTGAGCTTCGTCTGCAGGCGAAGACCTTGCAATCAGGCCTTCGTTGGCAACTAAATTTTCTCGCGTGTCGATACCAGATTCAGCAGGCAAGCCTTTGAGAGCTACTTCAGTTGGTTTAAGTTCTCGATCTTGTAGCCAATTGTTGTGTTGATGAATGCTATTGGTTAACGTTCCATCCATAAAGAAGCGCCTGGGCAGGCCATCCGGACAAATTGGTGGAACGGGCACCGGACGATCTTCGGCCATAAGGACCAGAATATCGAAAAATGGCATCTGATTTCGAATCCCGGCCATCTGTGTCAATCGGTAGACCCTTTGGTAACGCTTCTGCGTTGGAGGAGAAAGTACGAGGGACATTGCAAAAAGCGCAAGGTAAGTCGAAATATCGTGCTCGTCAGTGGTTATCGCTAGCAATCGGTAGAGACCGGTGGCGGCTTGTTCAAATTCTCGGCGATGGAAATCCCGTCGGGCACAGAGGAGCTCGAGTGCCAAATTAAGGTTCTACACATGTTACGAATGCCGGATGAGCTGGATGTAAAGTCAAGGAAAGGAAGTTTGGAAGATTAGTTGTGAAATCACTTTACCATGTGATCTGTGAAGCATAGTTCAGTCTCGAGTTGATCGATGTAATGGGTTGCTATGTCGACTTGGTCCAAGCAAAGGTGACAAGATGCCAATGAAAACTTCAAGCATGTCTCGAGTGACCTGATTGTTGACAGAAAACATATATCAAGTTAGTGAAAGGGATTTAATCACATGACAGGTCTTGCTAGACGTACTTTAAAGGTCCCGCATCAAGAATATTTATAAATCCAGTGATTCGAAAGGATTGGTCGCGAGGTTCGATAAGAAGCTGAAGAGCCAGAAAGGTTGACCAACTAATGAAATCGACTTCTTTGTAAGATTCTTCGAGCTCGGACGGAGCAGAGTTCATCTGAGTGTGGAAGACCCCTAGCCAAAGTTCTAGATTAGCGAGCTTTGCTCGATGAGGATCCCCAAAAACGACTGGTTGCGGTTGGTTATCATCGAATCCTGGACGATGTTTGGATATGTATAAGCTAAGGTATTCACGTAGAGTGATAGATTGCTTAGAATCAATGAAAGGGCGAGGTGTGCTAGTGCAAAGTAATAAGAGTAGGAGTTGTTTGGCGAGCTTTTCTCCTTCTGGTCGACAGTTCCGTAGTAGACCGATAGACCAATCGAGACCAGCTTGTTGAGCTTGAGCTTCAATTGATGTTTCACTCATTGGTCATTTAAAATATTGTACAGACTATAAATAAGTAAATAATTAATTAAATAAAGGATTCTAAGGTGACCAGAAGTCGACGAAGAAAATTTATGGAGTTAAATTCTCGATTCTTATTCTCAAGCCAAGCATATGATCCTTAAACTGTGTATATACAATTCACTGTCTTCATCTCAATCTCCATCTCTAATTTTTTTTTCAAAAGTGCATTGGGTTCAACAGTTCACACTATGTACAACTGTATTCTTTGTAGTTAGGTTGGTACTACAATCCCCTAGTGAGTTCCTTCTCCAGGTTGGACCACAGGTCTTCCTGAGATGTACAATTTCGGTAGAGAGAAGAGGAAATAAAGGAAAAGAAAGCAAAAACTTGATATATACACACGGAAAGATAAATAGAGTCATTTGCGTAAGTCATGCATAAAGAAGTCATAGCATAAATGATCCATCTACTTGCTGGTATACGACCTGAGATGGCAGAATCTTCCAGTCTTTTGATTGTATGTTGCCAGCTGAGAGAAGACCTTTGGAATATCTAATAACGCTCTTGCGGAATTTACGTCAACTCGTATCTTGGATGTTTTCAACGCTTTCCGGAACTCTTGATGTTTCGTTGTGTATTTTTTACAGTATCCTAAAAAGTGTGTCGGTATCTCGTTTTGTTTGCATGCTTCGCAGTGTGGGCTCGGTCCTGCTTTTATTCAATGTAAAGATTTCCGTAGTGGGCAATGGCCTGAGCGTAGTTGGAAGATCGCCGCTGCCTGTCCTTTTTCTAGGGCGTCCAAAGCATCAGCTATCTTTTTGTCAGGCATTGAGTAAGGTGTTACTGAAACAGCTCCCCTTTTTTGTATTGTGTTCTCTGTGTGTCTTCATAGACCTCCTAGGCTTGTCGGCAGGATCAATTGGTCCTTGCCATTTTCTGCCTCGTCTTTCGCGCATTCATCTGCTTTGTCGTTCAACTCAATCCCTTTGTCACCCGGCGTCCAATATAGGGTGATGGTGTAGATTTGACAAATGTTGTCACCACCTCAACCTGGCCAGTCCACATCCAGCCCTTCCACATCCTGGTCCATCAGCCTCATTGCAGCCCCTCGGGTCCACCAACCTATCCCACCCTCCCCTCTGTTGAGATATGGGTCTAGGATATGGGTGTACAGTACATAGCTTAACACTACTAGCATATGCCTACACGTGTAGCTATATCAGCTCTCTCCTCCGACCGGTCCATCCCGTCTTCAATCATCTTAGACGGGGTTTCCTAGCGGACCGGGCGCGAGTGAGAGAAGCGAGAGGAGAGAGACTTACCTGTCTGCTCTTACACCCTCAAGTTCAAATCCAATGGCAATCAAATCACTTTGTTGACACTTTTCATCTGCAAGAGTCACTGCCAAGATATTTGTATCGGATGGGCCTATCCGATGTTCTATCACCCTGAGATATGCGATGCAGTGTCAGTAGGATTAGGTGCGATGGAATTACACTGCAATATGGTGTCAGAGCATTAGATACCAATAGTAATTCCATCGCACCTAATCCTACTGACACTGCATCGCATATCTTGGGGTGATAGAACATCGGATAGGCCCATCCGATACAAATATCTTGGCAGTGAGTACGTACATACTTACTAATTTCTTTATGGTCAGCTTTGTTTGATTTGGTCACTGACTTTTCCTGGGTGACTGTTCATTTTCCGAGTCTCAACTGATTTTCTTTTTCAGTCTCTTTATTCTTGGCTCCATTTCCCAGTCTCATGCTTCTCTCAGGTCCATCATAGCTTTTCCCTACCTTTGCAGCCATCCCCATCACCCCTGCTTCAAACACCTCCACTTCCAATTGTTGGTACCACTTTTTTTGTAAGTCTTGCTCTCCCCTATTTGGATGTTCTTTTGTTTTATTCTGGATTTCAGGGCTCATGATTGGGGATTGACAGGATTCAAACCTGGTCACTGAGACCACAAAAAATGCACCTGACATGGGGAGTGTACTTCTTTTCAAGTTTCTCCAGCAAAAATCCCTTCTTTGACCTAGCTGTGTCCCCAGAGTATGCATCACTGAGGCATTAGGCCCAGTCAGGCAACTGAGACAAAAACTTAGGGAAAAGGGAAAACAAAGTGAGTTCCTGCAGAAATGTGTATGCTCCCCATGTCAGGTGCATCTTCTGTAAACTCAGTGGGTTTGCTCCCAAGTCTACCCTCACTAACCTTCTTTCCAGCCAACTACACACTCAACATTGGTATTCCTCCTCAATTTATATCTAGAATCTCAAATATTGGAAAGATTAAACCCTGTTGAGATTCAATTGACACAAAGAGATAGTACACTTATTACAGACATACCCCCAATCAGATCATGCTTCTATAAGCATCACCCTAGCTCAACTTAACTTAAATACTCCCATCCCTCTTACCTGTCTCTTTTCCTCATCTGCTGAAAGAGAGACCATAAGTCCCTCCTTGTTTTCTTTTCTCTTTATATCGTCCTACCATGTGCCATTATTGAGCTCACTTTCCCTTCTGCCTTTTTCTCTTGTCAAGTCCACATCATTCAGTCTCAGATCAAGGCTAACCTCAGTTTCCCCCATATCCTTTGTACTAGGTAAAATAAACCTTCCAATACAATCTGGTTTTTCCCCTGTTCCAAGAATTTCACATGGTAGTAAGAGTCATACAACCACACAACCAATAAAGTACAAGTCAAGCATGTTTCAAGTTTCACATACAGTTAAAACAATCCTAAACAAATCAACAGACCCTACCCACTAGACTAACACACCATATTGATCACCTCATTTATTATTCACAAGTAATTAAATCACTATGTCTTCATCAATTGCACAGACTGCATCACCAAGAGAACAGGCAGCAGCATGGAGTCAAATTCTTAGCCAAGTTTCACTGGCAAAACCCTTAACCAAGGATAATGCTCTCCTGTGGCTTATCAAAGTCAAGGAATCTATTAAGTCACTTCAACTAGGAGATCTTCTGAACTTGGATGTAGACCCAAAATCAACAGATTCTGGAACTCTAATCTCAAATGTAATTATCTGACCATGCTTAGTCTCATGGGTGCTGTCCAATATGGATGAAGGGAATGAGATGAGGTTCAGAGACAAGATTACTATTTATAATAGTATGGGATCAATGGTTTGAGACCTACCCAGTAAACTGTGGAAGACAATTCATGAACACTACATGGATCCATCCAAGGAAGTCCAATTAGTATTGAAAGACAGACTTGATAACATGAAACAAGGGGGGGAATTTAAATTAGCTGATTATTTAGAAACCTACAAGAACTTAGTAGTATGATACAAATATTCAGGTGGAAAACTTGAGGATGAAGAAATGGGGAGAAAGCTTCTCAAATCACTCAACATGTCTAGAAGGAAAGATGCTCATGACATTTTCAAAGCCAAGATAGTGAAGTATGATGTAGTAGTTGATGAACTTGGAGGATATTTAGTTGATGAAGAACTTTTCAGCATGACCGAAGACAAATTACCATCTATAGTTACATTCTCTCCTGGGGCAAGTGCAGCATCTTTCAGGCAATCTACTGCCAAGAAGTGTTATGGTTACACTAGATCCAACAAACACACAGCTAAAGAGTGTTTCCAGAGCCAGGTGTTGAGATGTATCACTAGATCCTGAAGAAGTATCAGTAACATACACTTGGAAGCCGTGTCAATCGTTCAAACCCTCCATGTCTGATGATGAAACAAGTCTTACCCTCTGTCATTTGTTCCATACTTTAACGTCTTTGTTTTCACCTTGTTCCATTTGTTTCACTAGTATCAAGCGTGTGAAGGGGTCGTGGTCTTAGGGCACCAGAACTGTCTTATAGACATGTCTCCAGCAAACGACTCTGATTCTCTTTCCTCATCGAAATTGAATCAGAGTAAGTTCGCTTCGACATTTTTTTCTTTCTTTTCATCTCTTTTGATTGCTGTACTCACGTTCTAATGCTGTCACCTGGTCAGAACTATTTTTTGTCTCTTTCATTTTCTTTCACTCGCTCCACACCTGTGTCATCACAGGTCTGTCTCGAGCCCACTCATTGTCTAGACCTCAAACCTCCGCTCACAGGCTTACAAACCTGCTTGTACCAGGTATGCATGAGTGTAGATACTTATTGGCTTTTTCATGATCGAAATTGAATCAAAAACTATTCTTTGTCTCTTTCATTTTCTTTCACTCGCTCCACACCTGTGTCATCACAGGTCTGTCTCGAGCCCACTCATTGTCTAGACCTCAAACCTCCGCTCACAGGCTTACAAACCTGCTTGTACCAGGCCTCTTCTCATTCTTTACACCAGGAAATGAGTCTTTCCCATCACTAAAAATAGCTGGGAAAGAGTGAGTCTACCCATTTG
The DNA here is from genome assembly GCA_015951145.1 of Cronartium quercuum f. sp. fusiforme G11. Taxonomy (NCBI): domain Eukaryota; kingdom Fungi; phylum Basidiomycota; class Pucciniomycetes; order Pucciniales; family Coleosporiaceae; genus Cronartium; species Cronartium quercuum. Next base: position 566,227 of record MU167220.1, read on the forward strand.
CACACTTCTGTTTTTCCTTTCATCTTTCCTTCTACTATCTCTTCTTCTATCACATCTGACTGCTCTGTGCCCAACTTACATGCCTTAGAATACATTCACTTCATTCCCCTATAGACTTGGGCTAAGTTTGTAATCCACACTTGAATTTAGGTCAGTGAGTGTGGCTGAAAGTCCTGGGTTAGAGAGGTACTCACCCACTTGGACATATTTTATCAGGGTATTTGATTCCTCTCACCAGTTACATTTTTACACTGGCTGATGGTGCAATCAGCTGGTGTAGCAGGTTACAGCAAACAGTAGCAAAGTCTTCCACTGAGGCTGAATACAGAGCTGTGAGTGAAGCTGGCGATGAAATTTTCTGGCTTAACCTATTACTCAAATCATTAGGAATTCAGCAGGAGAAGCCACACATATTGAATTGCAACAGTTTAAGTGTGATTGATTTGTCCAAAAATGCAGTCCTGCATGACAGAACAAAGGCAATAGAGATACATCTTCATTGTATTTGTGAGAAGGTTAAAGACAAAACAACTAAATTAGTGCATTGTGGTTCAGAGGACATGGTGGCAGAAATTTTGACAAATCCTTTACATTCTGGACTGTTTAGAGAGTTTAGGAAGAAATTAGGACTCAGGGGTGTTGATGTAGAGGGGTATTCTTAGACTGTCAATTAAGGGGGGGGGGGGGTCATATTCAATCAACTCTGCAAGTGAATGGAGGGAAACAGAGAATAATGTTGTAAGTCTTATCAGATGAATGGGGCAAGCTGAAAATCACCTACCTGATAGTTCACCCCAAGGAGACTGCCCCAAGCAAACCAATTTCCAACATACTTATAGTGGACATTATTTGGAACCATACTTGTCTTTCCTCATCTTTGGAAAGAAAAGTACATACATTTAATTCTTTTGCTTTTATTTGTTTCTTATTATTTTATCTTTACATTACCTAACCTGATAACCTGTTTTCACTCTGTTACATGACCTACTAGACCCTCAGATCAATCCCTAATTACTTCTGCTTCACTCTTGCCTCTACTTTTCACTTGCTGACCATGCATACCAGGTCAGCCACTTTGTGTAGAGATTGGAGTGGACCTTATTCTCACATTGTTATTACACTTATCAGGTGTTTGCAGACAATCCAGAATTTTCTCATGTAGTTAGGTAAGAAATCTTTGTTTATTTTATTCTCACTTTCAGCTCTATCTGTCTTGTTTTACCATGTAGAGAGATTCTAGGATTAACCTCCAGATCCCATTCTTTGGAGTTAGGATTGATAACCATAATAATATCACACATTGGTTCTAGAATTCTCTCCCAGACACAACTTGGTCTGGTATCCTAATAGAACCCCTCCCCCAGACATGACTTGGTCTGGTATCCTTGTGAATTTAGTGAGGGCCTAAGGTTGGACCTCACAGAAGGGTACTGTAGACCCAAGTCAAACAACTTATTTCAGTCATACTGGAAATCCCCCAAGTACTGACTGCAACTAGTTGACCCCAAGGATGAGGATTTGGAGGACTGGGTCTGGGATTTGTATCTTCACTCAGGGATTCAGAGTTACAGTCAGGAACTAGTAACACTCCACTCTGATCCTTGTTTTATAAGCCAGGGTGCTCTTTTCCTTCTTGGGTGATTCTTTAGCTCCAACTCTTGTGAGTCCTCACAGACAAGGGTAATATAAAGCAAGGTCTACCAGCCTGTGGGTAGACCCTTTATACTAATACCTAAAGCACTGTTGTACTATTGAGCAGATGACTTGGTTACAAGTTGTCAGCCCCTGAGTACTTCAAAAGTACCATGGAGCTGCAAATGTTAATATAATCATTTTCTTATCACACCTCATAGCTCAGTTTCGAGAGCTGTAATTAAGAATCCATTGTAACACTGAATTGAAAGTGTATATTACAGCATGATTACACATAGAGTAACCTTCTGTAAAACCATAAACTTAAACTGTAATAACATACAAGATGTCATGTACTAATAATAACAAGATATAGTAAACTTTTCCCAGTGTATGCTAATAAAGGATAGCGGATAAGAATATAAAAGATGGACCTGACCTCCTCTACAGGAGGA
>MU167220.1:575476-587734 GCA_015951145.1 Cronartium quercuum f. sp. fusiforme G11
ATATATATATATATATATATATTCACTCAAGAAGTGTGCGTTTCTTGTCATTTCTAGTATTCAACGTATACCTACATACATTAAAATTAGCCTTAGCTTGGATATCAACATGTCCAATGGCACATACGGATTGAGGCACTAGACTAGATTCATATTATTCATGAATTTTCTAAATATTTGCACCCTTCCAAGTCTTGCTCTTGTGCCCAAACATATTAAGAAAAACAAAAAGATTGGGGGGTTTTCAGTCTTCTTTCAAACCCCACGAGATGGAAGGCTCCAAAGATATCAGCGATTGTGGATTCAATTGTGAATAGAGGTTGGCTACAATGTACTGTATCGGTTTTTTTCTAGCTTCAGAAGTCATTAATATATTTCAGCTTATGCACCAAATTTCTTATGATTAAGAAGTAATTCCTTAAATGACTGATTATGACGTACTTGATCTTTTGAGAGTAAGAGGTGCATGACATCAAACAATGCTGTGTAGTATATATAACAAAGAGTCATTATGACGTATTCCTCTTTACCATTTTCCTACCTCACATTTCGAGCAGGTTTGCTCTTCACTACAGATTCATCACCTCCTGAGGTTGTACTTCTCTCAATATACTTACAGGATTATCATCTCATCTCTCCAACATTTGTTTCATTCTTATTCCCTTTGGCAGCTACAGCTTCCTCCAATTCCTACCGCAAAAGTGAACTTGAACAAGCCCCTCGTGAAGCAGTACTCAACCAGAGCAAAAGCCATGCTCCATTCAGAGGTCAACCAGAATTAATGACACAAAAAGGAAAACCAGGCTAGAGAACAGCAGGCAGGAAGACAAGCAGGAAATTCAAGAAAAAGTTCAAAGGAAGGAAGGTGATAAAGAAAGAAGCCAGAGTTTGGAAAACATCAAATCTCAATTTTGGGCTGGATGGCCAAATGTTCTTTGTCATTGAGAATATTTGAGATTAATTGACTGATTTACCACTCTCTTTCTTTTTTTTTTTTTTGGATTCCAAATAGGCAAGTTTCCTCTACATTCTTAGAGTGAGAACAAAGCTTTGGAAAACATGTTTGAACATTTTCTTCTTAAATACCAAAAACATCCAAACCAATACTAAACTGGTAAATGAAATCAACAGTTGTTCTGAAAGAATAGATGCGTTCTGGTGGGTTTGTAGGAACTTCAGATTTTTTAAAACTTCTTGTACCAAATTCCTGCGGCCAGTCCAAAATTAGCCACAGATGTGTTGGTTGCAATCCAGGGAAAGATTTAAAAAAGTGCATGGAAAAATGAGACAAAATCCTGTAAAGAGTTGTCAGTCTCAAAACGGCTCTACAATATCAGTTCTGGTACGAGCAGAACAGCCAGTTCTGGGAGCTAGGAAGGTGAGGGAGTGACGAGGCAATGGCTCGTCGTAACTGACTTGCTTATGCAGGGAACAACAGAGAGACACAGAAAGAAATAAAGTGATAAGAATTCAAAGCTAGTGTCAGACAAAAAGACCGATATGATGATTAGGGTGAATCAAAGGACGTACCCTGATTTCTCTTATTCTCAATTTGATGAGAAAGAGAGAATCAGAGTAGCCACCACACGGCTCTAATTAGGGGACCCTGGTCACTGCTACAACTTCCTTAGAAACCAATGAAACTACACTTTTTCACTGATGCGCCCTACTGAAACTACACTTGTCCCAATCCGTCCATTGATTCATGCTTTCTCTTCCATGTCTTGAATCCATCCACACACTGAAACTACACTCCTTTTACCAACACACCTTACTGAAACTACACTTATCTCAATCGGTCTGCTGGTTCACCCTTTCTCTTCAGTGTCTTGTATCCAACCCTGGGATTACACAACTGACAGCACAAAGAGATTGCCTGAACTACTTATATCCAACTAGAAAGCTGCTAAGACTACCCCAGAACTGGAAAAGGCTGATGTTGTCCTAAGGAAAACAATAAACTAAGACTATCCCATATCTCAACAAATCCAAGTAGGAAGGTGCTGCTCAAGATATGACAACCTTTTCAAAATAAATCAACCTGGTACTTGTGAGTAAAGATGTGAAAACCTTTTTGTGAGTATTATAAACCTACATGTACTGACATTTCACCATTCACAATGTATCTGCCCTTTCAGTATCAAGATCATACAAATACCAAAGCTAAAGAAGCAGCAAAAGTTCAAAAAGAATCTAAGCCAGAAGTTCAGAGTCTGACCTTAGTAACATATCAAGAAAGGTATCAGGCTCTCATAAAAAAAAAAAAAAAAAAAAGAAAAGAAAAGAAAGAAAAACCCCAAATGATATGAATTCTTCTTTCGATGAGGCAAACCAGGTCTTGGACTCAAAGGATATCCCTTGGCCATCTTTTGACTCAGATTTCTTGAATGGAGAATACCTTGAACCAGTACCAAAAAACTTGAATACCCTGGAAATGAACCTGTTGAAAAATTTCATTTGTGGTCACCTGGTTGGATGGATACCAACACAAGAAACAAGCCATTCCTTCTGATTTAAGGGTGCTTTTACTCTGACAAGTTCAACCGATTAGCTGAGCGTGTTGAAAATGTCAATGGTACACAGATAAAAGTTACAGAACTTGGTGAAACACTAATGCAGGGTCTTGACTCAATTGAATTAAAAACTGATGTCCATCTTGATGATCTCACAAAGGAGCTTACTTCTCTTTTTCTTTCCCCCTGTACACTATTCACAACTGATAGGCTCTTCTTCACTTGTCCATTTATTACCAGGGTTTTTTTTTTTTTTTTTTTTTTTTACATCTAGTTACATTTCATGCATACATGACATGGTTCATTATCTACACCTGTGCTGAAGAGAGTCTTTGCATTATATTTACTGGGTAAAGTTGAAGGGTTCATGACATTTTGCACAGATCACAGCATGTCCTTCACAATTGCTTCACAATCAGATGTATTTGTTTATGGCATTCATGAACAAGGCTTGCCTTGTTTTTTTTTTTTTTTTTTTTTTTTTTGCCTATATTATATTGATTAAAAGGTTCAGTAAGCACTTAGAAGAACTCTCAAAAAAAATTACCTTGGTCAAAGTTCTTGCTGTGCTCACAACCCTCACAGCTTAGGTTGGTTAGATGTATGTTTTATGAACTTGCCTAATGAAACAAAACTGTGGTGTCAAGACTGTCAAAACTGATTTAAATTTATACAAGTTATTATTTCTGTATGCGTTTTAGAACTTTCTGTTCCAATGAATTGGGAAAGTTGCTTTAAAAAACTGAATGGATTAATCATCAGAAATGCCATTTACAAAAGTTTCATATGTCAACTTGAAAACAAGGAAACCTATCCCTTTTCATAGCCTTAAGTTGGTAATCCATCATTACAAGTGAGACATAAGCAAAGCTCTGTATTTTTTTTTTTCTTCTTCTTTCTCTTTCTGTTGAAGAACATATAAGTTGTCATCAAGCTTTTTTTTTTTTTTTTTTTTTTTTTTTTTTTTTTTTTTTTTTTCTCCCTTTTTTTTTTTTTTTTTTTTTTTTTTTTTTTTTTTACCCTCATTATTATTGTCATTATTATTATTATTATTATTATTATTGTCTACCTACCTACATTTATTTTATTTTATTTTTTATTTTTTTTTGAAAAACAAATTAAAAAAAAGTATATATATATATATATTTATTTATATTTATATACAAAGATTAACCACTAAACTTCCTCTTCTTCTTCTGCTTTTTTTTTCCTCTTCTTTCTTCTTTTTCTTCTTCTTCCTCTTCCTCCCCTCGAATCATCACCATCAACACACACACACAAAAAACAAAAACCCAAACATTAAAAGTAATTTTTTAAAAAAACAAGAAGAAAAAACCTTAATTTTTTTTAAGGGGGGGGGGGATTTAATTTCTCTCTATTTTTTTTTTTCTTTTTTTACCTTCTTCTATTCAAAAAAAAAAAAAAATCATTAAAAAAAACAATTAAAATAACAACAACAACAAGAATGTTAAAAATGATATATATATATATATAAAGAATATTAATATGAATGTTGTGATAGAATTGTTGGTTGTAAAACATCTCACTTTCTTCTTCTAAACAAAGATTTCAAGAAAAAAAAAAAAAAAGAGAGAGAGAGACACAGATCTTCTTCAACTCCTTTATCCTCCTCCAACAATCGATTTTCCTCCAAACAAAAGAAAAAGAAAAAAAAAAATATGTCATTAAATCACATGTGAGAAAAAGCAGAATTATAATCTCTCTCTCTCAAGTAGTAGTAGGTCCTCTTCCATTAACACTACTACGACTCATATGACCAAACCTTGAAGGTTGTTGTGGTCTTGAAGATGGAATCCCAATAACAGATTGAGTAGTTCTATTCCTATAACCATTCATTGTCGTTTGACGAATCGGTATACCTAATGAACTACCTCCACCTGATCCTACTCCTTGATTATGTAATGAAAGTGCATGCATTTGTGCTTGAGCTGCCATCATCTATTTATTTTGTTGTTTGAGAAAATAATAACAGAAATCAGTATGGAAGGGATGGATCAAGGGATGATATTGATTGAAGAAAAAAACTGAACTTGTATCATCATTTGTGATCTATGATGTAATTGAATTTTTTGTTCTAATCCTAAATTATTATAAATATAAGGATCTACACCTGCAGGTGGTAAAGACAATGGACCTATAATTTGATCAATTTCAAATCAAAGATAATGTTCATAATCAGTATACAAAAGAAAAAACAATCAAAAGAGTTTTAAAAATAAATCAATTTACCAAGTTGATCATTATTATTATTATAATTGATATGACCAATTGCATGATTATTCAGATTTTCAATTAAAGAACTATCACGAGGTGTAATAGGAGTGTTATTAGTAGTCCAAGAACCTGATCCAGAAGAAGATGAACAAGGCGAATTTCCTCTATGTTGTTGTTGACGTAAAAGAGGAGGTAAGGAGACTGCTAATAATGGAACAGGAGGTGGTGGTGGTGGAGGAGGTGGAGGAGGCATCAAAGTAGAATGAGTAGTTTTGGATGATGCAATTGATGATCTTCTAGATTGTCTTAATTTTGATAATGGTACCAAATCTTCTTCATCTGAATCACTATTATTAGCACTGATTTTTTTATTGGTTGGTGTTCTTTCGTCTTCTTCTTCATCATCATCCGAGTGCCATTTATCTAATTGATTTGGCAATTTCTTCTTCGTAGGTGTCTTTGTAGATGATGTTGATGATAGTACCCTGGAGGATTGTGCACGATGAGAGATTGGCAATGATTTAATTGAAGCTTGTGAAGAAGTAGATGTATGATTACTGTATAAACTAGGTGGTCTAGATCCATAGAAAGCTGGTCTAGGTGGGACTAATAAACCGTCTGTTTCATCATTCGTTTGACTTGATAATGAATAGAGACCTTTGGTATGATGAGTAGGATAACTCAATGGTGTACTCATGTTTCGACGATTTTGCTCTGGTTTTTTGAATGGTGGATCAGATGAAGCTCTAGATGGTGATGGATGAGAAGTATAACGAGTACGATTGGATTGATTGGAGTTAGTTTTTTGATGAAGACTTGAACGATCAACTGTAGTTGTTGATGCGGGATCTCTGTCTGAGTAAGTACTATAAAGACTTGTACGTGAAGTCGTTCTTGCTGCTCTAGCTTCTCTAAAGGCTGCCGCACTGATCCTTGGTCCGGGTCTGACGGTTGGACTGGAGGGTGTGGTACTGCAATGAATAGAAGATGATGAAGGAGCATTGGGTAACGTTCGAGATAATTGAATGAGTGGATAGGATGTAGGAGCGGGTGAAGTTGGGGTTGAGGTAGTAGTAGTGGGATTGTGATTGTATGAGTTTGTGGTCGTGGTGGATGATGAGGTGTTGATGGTGAAGCCAGGGGCGGAAGAAGTTCGAACGTTTCTAAAAGATTTAAGTTGAAATGAAGATGCTGGTGATGATAAATTTGATTGTTCAGTATCTTGCACCTTTTTGAGATCTTGAGATGGTTCGGGTGTCTTTGGACTCTTTGGTACTGATGGTGGTGGTAATTCAAGACTAGCAGTAGTCGGGAGAGATGTACGAGAAGAGTTAGAGTGTTGAACAGGTTTATATAAATCGTTGCTGTTAGCCTTCTTCTTTCTGATCACTTTCAACTTTGAACTTAGGATCGATAGAGGGGTTGAAGTGGAACGTTGAGATAAAGGACGACGAGAATTTGAAGAATTGATCATGTTGTTATTTTTATGAAGGGTATCAGTTGTCAAACTTGGATTAGGAGATGTAGGTTGAGAAGTGGTTGGATGATTTAACAATGATTTGGAATTAGAATACAAATCTGTAGTAGAGACAAGTTGAGATGATGATGATGATACTGAGACCAAGTGATGATGAGGTAAATCTGATTTCTGATTTGGTTTATTCTCTCCGTTCGCAAGTTCTTCTACATCTATTTGAGGATCTGAGTGATTTATAAAGATAGCCGATGTAGAAGCAGATGGATGTAAGAAATGAGTTGAAGTAGATGTTGTTGTGATTGAATTGGTTGAAGGAAGAAATATAGATTTAAGTGAAAGGGTTCTATTACGAATTCGAGAAGGGATTGTAGATTGAGATCGAATGGAAGGTGAAGGATTTAATGTGAAGGAATTAGATGTTGGATTGGTAGTAGGTTCGACGGCGACTTGTGGTTGATGATGATGATTGAGCACGACTGAGTTTGATGGATCGGAATGATTTAATTTAAATCGAGATAATATTCGTAGGGTTGGTCGTCTAGAGTGACTGTGATGATGATCAGATTCGATTTTACGATGAAAGAGACCCATGATGGAGAAATTGTTGATGATGGTGATGGTGATGGTGATGGTGATGGTGATGGTGATGGTGATGGAATTAAAGAAAGGGGTGAGATGGAAAGGGGAGAAATTAAAATTTACTTTAATCGGTTTTAATTTTTGGAGAACTGAATTTCCAATTTCATTTTTTTGGATTGACTTAAACCGGTCGTTTATTTTATTTTGTTTTAATTTTAACTTTTTTGACTCAAATCGATCGAAGCGAAGCCCCTGTCAAGTTTAAAACTAACACAATTTTAATCTTCATCTTCACAACAATTCAACTCAAGTTTCATCATAATCTAAATCAAGATACCCTCACTTATAAACTTACTTAAAATACACACTCACACACCAAAGTATTTACATTTGAAGTAAACCTACCTATCTGAGATGATAAATCAAATTCAATCTAGTAGATCAAGGGTCAACTAACTCCTCTATATATCAAAGTTTGTATTTGGAAAAAAAAAAAAAAAAAAGGGTGACCCTTATCATACATATATATATAGATCAATTTCAGCCCTTCTGAGTCCTTTAGACCTATTATTAAAGTAAAGTTTAAAAGTTTTGACCGTAATTTAACTTCAATCAAGCCTTTGTTATTTTGTTTTTATGAAAAGACTTGTCATTCTCAAGTACGAAGGAAGCCTTTCAAAGGAATATGAAACTCACTTAACCTACTTAGTTACACAGTTTTGTACCTTCCCTCTCTTTCTTGCTCCCATGTAAAAAAAAAATCCTCATCAATCAATCTCTCTCTCTCTCTCTCTCTCTCTCTCTCTCTCTTACAATGTTTTGTTTGGTTGATTCATTTGTATATATATATATATATATATATATATATTATTTACCAAAAGAAGACATACATCATCATTCATACAAAACACTAATTCCCCTCCTCCTCCTTTCTCTTTCTTTCATACAACAAGAAAAAAATCAAAAAGTATTTCAAAAAAACAAATAGAAAAATCAATTCCAAATCCTAATAGGTTGATTACCTTCCCCAATCTTACCAACACCACTGTTTCTACTACTACTACTATTATTATTAATATTATTAGTAGTATTAGTATTATTAATCTTTCCAAGATTATTATAATCTTGGCATGATTGACGTTGTTTATCTTCTTTTTCTTTAGCTCTAACAACTCTGATTAAATCTTTTTGTGCTTTTCTAGTCTCTCGTTCAGTTGCTCTTTTAATTTCTTTTTGTTGTTTTGATGTTAAAGATGAAGTTGCAGGTGGTGCTTGAGCTCCTCTTGTTTTTAATAAATCATGTTGATGTAAAATAATACTCTTAGATGTAGATGTAGGTAAACGTGATGATGTAAACTTAATTGGTAATGTTTTAGTTGTTGATAAATCTGGAGTTCTTGATTCTGATAAATTTATAGGATTGGAAGTAAGTGCGCCAGTACTCGATGAGGAGACGGATGCGGAAATGAAATGATTGGAGGTGACAGGTGGACTGATAGACTCAAAAAGAGATTGATTTGGTCTTTTACTATTTTTTCGCATGAATTTTCGTGACAGCTTTCTTGGTAGACTTGCACTTGATGGATTCGGGTGTGAATGTTGCGGGCTTGGGATCAGATTCGAGGTTGTCCAATCATACTCTGGTCGCTCTTCACGCGAGGGATCGAGAACATGGTGTGGTGATACTGAATGGAGAGGATCGGATGGAATTGCTGTGAGAGGGGAAAAAGGTTGACCATTAAGAGGTGGTGGAGCAGAAGGCGTATACGATAGGTCCAGTGCTCCATCTCCCGTAGACTCGCCTGTTGCAGTGGCAGGACGGGATTGTTGGCTAGATGGATTTCTAATGCGGTAAGAGGCGTAAGCGGATGCTTGGGAGGACGGTAATTGAATCTTCGTCCTCGTCGTCTGGGTCAGACCTGTCTGATGATGCAACAGACCGAGGCCAACGGTTTGTTGAGAGGGGCATTCTTTTACCGGCGAGCACTGGCTTGACGATCGTCGACCAGGACTTAGCGAAGAGGCCGTGTCTCGATCCGCAGACATCGATCTCGTCATTCCAGGCAGCTCTGGTCTCAACGAGTTTGTTGAACTTGCCGACGCCCGGGTCGAGTTTGCGCGCGAGAACCCAGCGGAGACCGATGAAGGACCGTCCGGCGTTGTCGTCCCTGCCGTCTCCTGTCGATCGAGTCTTAGAACTTCCTGGCCATTGAGATTGAGATTAAGGGCGCGAAGACAGGGCGAGAGTCTGCTATTGGGGTCCGTAAGATCGTCGCTCACGTCCGTCGTACAACTGGCCGTTTGGTCCGCCCTGCTCTCCGATGCCTCTGCCTTTTCTGGTCGTAGTCCAATCACGTCTGCTATGTCTAAATCCGCAGCTTGATAGAACAATACATATCCACTCCCAACGCCAGGCGTATCACCGTAATATTTTTGAATCTCGTGCTCCTCAATCAGTGTCACCACATTATCATCAAACAAGAGCCAACGACCTGAAGACTTAAGAATGGTAACATAATGCCCATGATGGGGTCCACTGAACAGATAGAAAATGCTTCTCAGTGGTAAGTTGGATGGAAATGAGCTAAAAAATAAAAAATTACACACGTTCCGATATGGACCACAATCGCCCACAGCTCATACAAACGGTCAGGGTTAGGGATATCATCAGTTGTATTGAAGAGTCTAAGCTCGAAGGGGAACACGACCCGGTATGTGAGTTTGATGTATCGCTGGAGTTCTTCCTGGTACTTGAACCGTTTAAGATGAAGGGCCAGGACGTTGGGGAGTTTCTTGATCTTCATTCTACAGAAAACCAGAAAAGAATTGAGCATGATCAGCGTCTATGTACGATTTCGCGCACACACCGGTCACAGATCTGTCTGTGGTAGACTGCGTAGTTGAGGTATTCACGCTAGGAATCTAAGCTGCCCACAGAGGGGCGATTAGAGACGTAGCTAGCGAGGAAATAAAGAAACCAAACACACCTTTTCTCGGCTTCCTGCAAACTACAACACTGATCGCAAGAGAACTTATTCTTTTGGCACAGCATCTCACTAGCACTAAACTGCCGCAAACAAGCAGTGAGACTAGTATTCTGTTCTATATCGATTGAAAGGTCCAAGAAACTCTCATCCCGTTGAGTGACAGTTTCACAGGTAAGACACTTTGTCTCGTTTGTCAATACGCCCTCAAACAACTGATGAACCCATGTTCGACATGGTTCGATTGGCTTAGAATGAAGTGTTGGTGAACTAGATAATTCTAATAAAGGTGAATGTTCGCCAGTTATTCGAAGTCGCTTTTGTTCAGCCACTAAATCTTCTGCAACAGAGTTAACTAGATAATTTAGAAACTCGTGCGCATCTTGATGCATTGTTGAACGAAAAAGCTCATTATACCGTTTGAGGGTAGTAATAAACGCCTGAGGCGCAACGGCCCCGATTGGCTTGGGCTGATTTGAGATATGGTGGAAGAGATCACGCAAGGTGGAGGATATGGTCGAGTTTGAGTCGGCTACCAGGGTACTTGGCTGAGTGGCGTTAGAAGTAGGTTCGGGTGGAGGGGGGCGTTGAGAGCCTAACCCGCCTTGATCTAGGTCGGCCGCGCCCCAATTCCGCTTCACGGGTGGTGGTTTGATGCTCGGATAAACAGACGGGACAGGCGTTTGAGGGCCAGACAACACCATCGATGACTTGCGTGAGGGAGAGGCCAGTGAGCCGCTGGGCTCGCTTCTACGAGAATCCTTGTCAGACGACAGATCACCCATGGCTGAACGCGCAGAGCCTTGTAACTGAACGCTCCCAGACCGATTCCGGCCGGAGGAGACTTTGGAGATAATATCTGGGCCTCCACTGTGACTTGACCCAAGCTGTGAACCAGTGATTTTCCGCTTCAGTTTCTCAGTGCTACGCGGGGATGCAGTTGATTTTTCAGGATGTGAGGGTGAGGGTACCCGCTGGCGGGCAGGGGCATGAGTCGGACGTTGAGGACGGACAGTCCCAGTTGAAATTCGAGGGTGTTTGGGTGTGGTAACATGTGTGGATAGTCCAGAGCTGGCAGCGGAAGATTGGTCGAGTTCGCTATCGATGAGATAGAGTGGATGGCTAGCCGAAAGCTCTAATAATTCTCGAAAGGGCTTGCAGAAGTAGAGAGCTTGTAGGACTGAATTTGCGTAACTTTTTGAAAGTTATTTAAACGTGGTCAGGGTAAGGACATCCGGTTGAAGGTCGAATCCAAAAGGATAGTTGGTCGAACAGGAACCATAGTCAGCAAATGAGGCAGATGTGGATCTGATGTTGAATGAAAAGAAGTTGTGAGCTGACCACGTGTTTCCGAACTGTGGAAGGTAAAGAAGCCAATTGAAAATGGAAATGAGATGGAGAAAGTGATTGAAAAAATGATTGATAATTTCATGATAAATAATTGAGGGAACCTTACGTTTTCCATTCCATAATATTTTTCGCCTGAACGAGTCCACCATTCGTCTTTTGATGGATCTTGAGTCACTTGCCTTGATCCTGATGGTCCACTTGATCCGTTGATCGAGTTGTTGACGCCCATCCATCTTAGTAAACTCATGTTAAATCAATTTGAGAGTGTTTGAGATTAGTAGGTTGAAATGGGTGACGATTGAAGGCGGAGTGATGGAGGATGTTTGGTTATTCGAATGGTCTTTCTACATTACTTTGGGTCACTCGAATGGTTGTTGAGATTGCTGATGAAGTTTGATGAGTCAATGTTTTAATGAAGTTCTATTTAAGTGAATGAGACTATCTCTGTTTTTGGGTGTGAGTGAGTGAATTAATGAGGTTGAAGTATTTGAGTTAAGAAGGGTGAAATCGGGTTTGAAGTGAGACTGTACTTAGTACATACTTACAAGAATTCTACATAGGTAAACAGTATGTCTGTATACAGTCAGCAAGTGTACCATATGCTTAAACACAATACCCACATGAGACTGATCGTGTGTTCAAATTAATTCTTGGATTTGCTTAATTTGTCACTTTATCATCAATAAAATTATATTCTCTCTTTCATCTCGTTGTCAGGTATAAACTCAAAGTGTCTTATCTTTTTTTAACCAGTCTCTAAATAAAAACCCACTGCTCGGATTACCAAACAAATCAATCAGGACAGTTTCTCAACGATGAACTGATGTTCAAGGCTGCTCTGATTTTTATTTATTTACCACAAGCCCATCAGACCCAAGTAACTATTTAGCAAACCCCTTTAGTTAATTAGCTTGACATTAATACTCAATAACTACATACTCCTAGTCTGGGCTAAGCTTAACCCTTTGGGTTGATAATTATAGATGAACCTTCTCCCACGTACAGTAAGTTCGACAAAAGTTGGCATCTCATCTCGACTCGGAGTTCGGGCGCAGGTCCTTCGGAGGCGTTCTGATTGGAACAAGGCGCCGGCTCATCCCTTCACCCACCACTCACCTTC
>MU167220.1:614929-642411 GCA_015951145.1 Cronartium quercuum f. sp. fusiforme G11
GTGTGATTTCATCCCCGCGTCGCATTGTATCAATCTCCATCTACTCATTCCTCCTTTCTATTTGCTAGGCATTCAGATATTGCTATACACAACTCTTTTTTTTTTGTGCGTATACATAGAATGTACCTTGCATTTTTTTTGTAACATATAAGAGTGGCAATCGAAAGCATGCCCGCTATGGAGCGGCGCGCGGGTGAGAGGAAAAATCAAATAAGAGAAATGACATGTTGACAAAAAAAAGGAGGGCTCATCCTAAAGCTGCCTAAAGCAGACAGTCGCAGGCGTCATGATTTGAACATCCATAGTCTCGAAGGAGACTGTACGCGCAGGCCTGCAGGTGCGGTCATGAAATATTTCTGCAACGGGGCGGGTACTGCGGTGGCCAGTGGCTGGCTACCAAATGTTCTGATCTTCGAACTCTCCGCCCCTCCCCCCCCCCAAACCTCAGACTCCCAGTACTCCCTGTATGGATTTTGAGTTATTCTGAGAGGAATCCAGTCAAAATCAGAAAAAAGAAGAATGAGTTATTTTTCATTTCTAAAAATGTAACATTCAGGGTGCGTTTGGCAACCAACTCCAAACGCAAATTAACTCCAAACATGACTGACTTCTCACGTGTGAGAAGTCATTCTGCCCAATTTTGGGTTTTTTTCTTTTCTTTTTTTTTTGAATTAAAAAATCTTTAACGTGCATTACCTGCTCCTATATGGAGAAAATCAACACGAGTAGCGAGACTTGTAAAGAAAAGACACTCGGGTAAACTCTAGTGAATTAACTTCGGGGTCAGTTGGCCCATTTGGTCAATCAACTCCGAAGTTGATTCTTTTAGACCTTTTTTTTTTTTAATTGTTGTTTTAAGTGCATATGGGAGCTATGAGGGCTAACGTGCACTAAATCTATCCGAGCACATGTAAAAACCCATGGCTGTTTGGGAAAAGGTTGCTCGTTGGCTGTTTTTAGACTTTGTGCTACAAATGTATTGCCAACATGTGAGGGAGAGTTAGAGTCAAATGATCTTCTTTAGTAGGGGCGGTTAGGTAAAGGGACCCGTGTAGGGTGGCACCAATAGGTCATGCGTCATGATGGAGGTTCTCGGTCTTCCGGAACCTTTTCGCGGTTCATGTCTGCCCATTCCCAGGTTTATAGACTGTTTACACCCTGAAACTCAAGCTTTGAATGATAGATATCTACGTGCTTTTCCTCGACGAATAATGGGTGTGGGTAGGTCTCCTGTATTACGGTCTATGCCACTCACTGCATAAACCTAAATACTTCCTTTTGAACAGTCAAAATAAACAAGCAAGCCCGAGCTTTTGGACTGGCTGAAGAGCAACGTGACCTTTGCACTCTTGCGGTCTATAGCTTGAAGATGAGTTTATGGGAACGTGTACCTCTTTGCGATCATCGTACATGCTCTTTCAAAGTACCATCCTACTTTCACTGTCTCGGTCATCGATCAAGTCTTGGAGATCAGATTTCGCATGGAGGTAGGTCATAACGCCTGCATCTTTTGCATTAGAAAAAAAAAAAAAAAAAAAAAAAAAAAAAAAAAAAAAAAAAAGAAAAAAAGAAAAAAAGAAAAAAAGAAAAAAAGAAAAAAAGAAAAAAAAAAAAAAAAAAAAAAAAAAAAAAGGCATCACCCATATAATTTGGTAGAGCAAATTATCAAGGGTGAATCATCCATCTGACATTCATCATCAGTAGGGTGTCAAAGATAGAGGTTTTTTTTTTTGAAAAATGTGAATTGTGTTTGATTGTGAATCAGATAAGGATGTACCAAGTAATAAGTAAATTTGATTGAAATACCAATTTGACCTTTTACACAACAAGTTAAAAAAAAAATAAATAAAATAAAAACAATACACAACATATCATGAATGTCGTACAATTTTTTTTTTTTTTTTTTTGCAACCTCGCAGCTATATACAATCAGGCTTTCAGATCGGTTACACACACCCCCTTTTTTGTGGTGTAAAGGCGAAATTTTAAGGTCAATTGATTCCCTCCTTCTTTTTCTTTCTTTCTTTCTTTCTTTCTTTTTTTTTTTTTACAAGTTGACTTTCCCCTAAGAACAAAGCATAAACTCAGCTCCTTGTTGTCAACCTAATAAAAACTTAGGACACACAAAAGATTTCTTGGGTCCAAATGTCACAAGGTAAAACTACTACACAATAATAAGGACTCTTTAGTATATCCTTTGCTCTACCCCTCCAATCACCCTAACATTCTGTTAAAGTCACACAAAAACAAACCCATTTACAAAAAGAAAACTCAAAAAAAGCCACCTTCACCAGAAACTAAACACTTGGATTTCCCCCTCTTGAATTCTTCACAAATAGAAAAAGACACAAAGGAAATCAATACAAAGAAGAGAACATACAAAAAAAAAACACTCTCCTCTGATCCACAAGTTCTCTAGTAGTAGTCAATGAAGAAACTACTACTTATAAATAAAGATCCTATACATTTCCTTCTCACCTGCGATCACTTCAACAACATTCCCACCTTCTAAAATCTCGATCACAAAAGCTTCATTACCATCTCTAACTACTCTACTTTTGCTTCTACATTTAACTTCCATACCTAATCTGATATTTTCGCAAACTAATCTAATCGCTTTTGTGTTTATCGGCAATTTTAATGCATGTTGTCTGGAAAAATTATTTTGTATTTTTAACGGGTTTGTAGTTGGTGGAATAGTGATTAAATTGAAATTGTTAATGACTAGTTTGAAAGGAAAAAGAACAGAATGAAAAACGTTAGTTGAGTGATAATAGGAAAAGAAAAGGGAAAGAGAGAAAAAACAACAAACAGGACAGGTTTTGAGCTGTTGGAAGTTTAATAATGACGCGGTCGGTTATGTTAGGAGTAGGAGCAGTAGGAGGAGCTACTGGAGTACCATTAGTAGCCGCGAATGAGTTCATCATCATCATAGTTGAAGGAGTAAGTTGTGGTGGAATGATAGGTGTAGGCGCAACCACAGAGAAAGGAATAGAGTTTTGAGTCGGAATGATAGGTCTGAGAGGACTAGAAACTCTAGGTGGTGGTGCTGGCGCAGGAATATGAGTAGTTGCGGTACGATCACGTGATGGTGAACGAGAGGCACTTCTGAGTACTCTTTCAGGTAGCGGTGAGGCAGGACGAGAATGTGGCAGGGCAGCTGGGCTACGAGAAATGGGAGGCGGGAGAGGTTGAGCAAGAGTGATAGCTAAATGAAAGAGAGAGTCGAAGAGGAGAAGTAAAAGTCAGAATAATGAGTCCTTCAACTTATGTCAGAGAAAAGAAAAAAATTGTTCGAAGACAAACGCTTTGGAGCCGCGGGTGAGTCAACAGGGTTAAGTCTTGGAGAAGTTCTTCCGATAGGGACCGGTGGTGGTACGAGCTGCTGCTGCTGTTGTTGTTGTAGTGGTGGTTGTGGTTGTGGTTGTGATTGTATTGGTTGTAATTGTGATTGTGGTTGTTGTTGACCAGGTGTAGTAGCTCTCGAACTACCTTCCAACTTTCTTTCTTGCGTCTTCTTATAAGGTCCTCTGAGTACAGGTTCCGGGAATTCAGTAGGAGCGTCCTTCACCAATTCCACAAATTTCTCCTATTATAGCCGAGCCCACCCTTTTTTCAATCAGTTTTTTTTTTGACCAGATACATATATATGTAAGCAAAAAGAAACACGTTACCTCTAAAATTTTGGAATCTTTCCAAACTATTGATCCATCCTCATTAAAATGTTGTGCATTCTTAAAGATATTGTGTACGTCCGTCTTGAAGCTCTCTATGTCTTTATAAGCTCTTTTATCGTTCTTACCCTATGAATGAAACAAAACATTCTATCAACACTTGACTGATTGATCAATAAAAATAGAGAGAAAGAGAGAAAAAGGGACAAACGCGAATGTTCTCGAACGCGATCGGATTAGGAATCACTGCATAGTATTGTTTCCAAACTGATTTGTCTGGTAAAGTTTGAAACTCTTCAATCAATTGTCGACCTGTACCTGGTTCCCTTACTTCCTCTAAAGCGCGTAAACGAGTCTTGATCCAAGCTTTTAGAGTCAAATCACGTTTGGAGGTGGTGGGAGTGGTAATAGGCTTAGGAGATCGTACCCCCGGCTCAGTTTTAGGTTTCGGTTTCTGCGCTTCAGACACTGGTGCGGGCTTGGGAGGTGACCGTGGAGGTTGAGGCGCTATTCGTTTTTCAGGCGGTTGTGGCATAGGAGCAGAAGTCGGAGGTGGGATAGGTTGAGTAAGCTTGATGGGAGTAGGTGTGCGAACGCGAGTTGGTTCAGGTTCATCTTTTGCAACAGGTTCAGTGACTGGTTTGAGTGGCGGTTCAGGTGGTGGTGTAGACGCTTTCGGGGCTCTGAGCTTCAACTTTATTTTCTTTTGCTTAGGCTGTTCTAAATCGGATTGAGTCACACTATCCTGTGCCTGTGTTGGTGCTGAGTTCAGGTTCGCAAGTTCTCGTTTGATGAGTTTCTATGATCCAAACCAAGGAAGATCAACAGATGAGAATGTTTCCCAAAAAAAGGATCAAGGAGAGGAACGAACGAGAAGATTATGAGCGTCATCATAGATTGTACTATATTCTAGATTATACTTTTTGGCGTTGTTGAAGACGAGCCTGATATCAGACACAAGCTTATCTAATGAAGGGTAGAGTTGTTGATCAAGCTTGGTCTTGATATCATTCAGTGCAAGTGGTCTTTTGATGACTTGATAGTAGTCAGGATAATCAATTGCTGATGGTAGGTCCATAAAGTCGATCGATCTAAGTCTTCCACTGAAGAGAGAAACGATTAGGAAAGAGAGTCAGAGAGTAGGTTAGATGATGATGACTAACTTTGGATCGGTAGCATTGACGATAGTTTGCCAGAGTGAGATTGCGATTGGATGAAATGAGGGTGAATGATTATTTATGTCTTGATGAGAGTCTTGAGTGGTAGTGGTGGTGGTGGTGGTAGTTGTTGCTGATGGTTGAGGTGCTCTGAATCTGAGAGTGAGCTGTGTGATAATGAAGGTGTAAGTTGAAGGTAAAGTGTATCAAGAGAGAAAGAGAGAAAGAGAGAGAGAGTGTGTGTGTGTATGTGTGTGTGTATGAAATTTTATAAATTATTTGAGATTGACCTTTTTGGATGAACCTGATGGTGGATTATTGATGATGGATTCTTCTTCAGATTCGGTTCGATTTCGTTTGAGGTGATTTTGTTGAGTTAATCTAATTCTAGTTGGTGGTGGTGGTGGTGGTGGTGGTGGTGTTGGTGGTGTATTATTAGTTAAATTGGATTCAACAGTCATCTTTGATTTTATTTTGTCTTTCTTCTTTTTTTATTTTTATTTTTTTGGGGTCGTCACTGCTTTTTGCTGTTGTCCGGCGTGGGTTCTCGTGGCCGGAATTTTGACTGTGTTGTCACTCTCTCTGTCTCAGTCTCAGTCTCAGTCTGAGAAGGTATCGGATAACTTGACCTGTCCTTAAGTCGACCTTAAGCCTTAAGTCATCCGAACACACCACTCGCTCACTCTGCAATCAACTGATGAACCCCTCCCTATAACTACCAAGAAAATAACTGATCACAGTTGGCTCTCCGATACAAGGATCAATATATTCAGGTCTGATGAGACTACATGAAGAAGAATCTATCATTCCGGATTAGTTGCGTAGTAGCTCTTCACATCTATCTATCCCTCCTCCTGTTCTCTTTTCATCTTCTTCTTCTAGGCTCATTTTCTTTCTCGCTTTATCGTGTAGGTGATATCCTGTAAAATAAAGACCCTAGAAAGCCTGAAATGTCAAAGAAAAAAAAGAAAAAAAAGTACAGGAAGAGAGTATAGATATACCAAAACTTTTCGCTTTTGGTAGGTTGCTTACCATAAAGGTTCAAGATGGACTTTCAGGCCAATTTGAAATTCGGAAAAAAATGTTATTTACCATGATCTTGACCTCACAAGTTGAATTCAAAAAAAAAAAAAAAAAAAATCTCAAATCTGTTACACAGTAATTCTCCTTTTTAATCTGTGTTGAGAACGGAAAGGGCTCCATTCTCTTGGTACTTTAGAGGGCGGGAGAAGACCCCTCTCCAGTGACTTGAGGAGGGAAGGGCCTACTTCTCTTCCTCTACAGTCCTGAGAGGTAGTGGGGATCAAGTTATATATATATATATCAGGGCAGTGCAGGGTTTAATTCAAGCTCATTCTCACCCACTATAGTCTGGGGGAGGAGATGAAGCACCTCCAGCCAGAAAAAAGAATGTGTGCAAAAGGCTATCAAACCAGTACAAAGACAGGGCAATGCTGCGAATTGCACCACTCAACAGCAGTCCTGCAGGCACTGCTAACCTTGTAGCTTCCCCACCCAGATCCCAGGCTTGATGTGGTGCATGAATGTTTTGTTTTGTTTTTGATAAAATTAAGGACCTGGTTGGGGTTGGCCAGGGAGAAGTGAATGGACCGAGTGATGTAGGTCTGATGACAAAAGATCCCAACAAAGGAACCTGAGGCAACAAGACACCATACCCAATGTGTGATTGAGCACAAAGAACTCAAAGAATAAAAAAGGGAACCTTTTTTTTTCATGACTGCTACTCCAGAGGACAAATAAAAGAAGGACAAAAAAGCAAAATCTCACACATCTCACATAGTCACTACTGAAAGGTAAGAAAGCACACAACACAAGAAGAGAGACAGAACCCATGTAACATGTCTCAAATCCAAATAGGGATGGTTTGTACACTCCAAATTCAGGGTTGGGACCTAACCCTCAAACATTGAACTTTGAGGGTTTTTTTTTTTTTCTTTGTTTTTTTTGCCACCATAGAAAGAAATCCCCACAGTGTGAGTGATTCTGCGGTACAACTACACCACAGTCACCACTTCTGCCAAATTTTCCTTGAATGTCAGCATGCAAGATATGTTTGGATGCTGCCTCCAAGGTTTAAATCAAGCTAATCTGCTTTCATTGGCTGGAATATGTTGTTGGAACCCTTTGATAGTGCATTCAAGAAATCATTATATGACAGCATCCAATGAAAAAACATGTTGACAGTGCACTATCTTGAGTGATCTGGTTTGGGGATTGTTTCATGGAAATTGACATTCCAAAAATGTCCTTTGATTTGCCAGATGGAAGGCAACTCCAATGAGAGTGATATAGTGTGCAAAGCTATGTGTGGTAGCTAAAAATTTCAAGTGTCATTCCTTGAAGGTCACAACCTAACCTTAAGTTGATCACATGTGCAAACCTGTAGTCTCTTGTTCAGCAGAAAGAGACATTTTTCAACATGATTAACTCAGATGGGCCATCTGAACCCATCTTGGCTGGGATCTTCACTCCCAAGTCCTTCTCACATTCTGGGATTCAAGCCAGAAAAAAAAAAAAAAGTTGGTATTGAGAGATGAGATACATAGGTACAAATTGTGAGGTTCAATCCAGAACTTGCCATTTTTAATCTCTAGCATAATTCTGCTGATCTCATCCTGTAGCACAACTGGTTGGGGTTAGAATTACAAATGATCCCAATTTTGCCCTTTGTATCTGACTTCAGGTTAGGTAATGACTGACCCTCAAACAGCAACATTTGAAGTGTTGGCTTCCATCCATGCCTTTTTTTACACTATATCATTATCATTTGAGCTTCCTCCCATCAGTAAGCCCAAAGACTTGTTGAATTTCAATTGTCTTGAATCATTACACAAACCACACCACTCAAGATAGCCATTGAAATGTAGGGTGTTGAGGCAGGGGCTTGACAGATGGGATACCAACCTGCAAAAGCAGGGATTACACAAAGAGTAAAGAAAGAAACTTGAGACTAAAAAGATAGGTCAAGACTTAAGTTGTACAATGAAGGAAATAACTCATAAGGAATGCTCACCTCTCATTCTTTCTCTAATCTAATGAGGAAGAGTGAGAATCAGAGGTGTCTATGAGAATCCCTCATACCTGAGAGAATTGCTCCAAAACACAAATTACCGAAAAAAAGGACACCAAGCTCCACATTCTCAATCACATTTTCTTTCCCAAAATAAGGTACCTGTCCTCACTAGGACATACACTTCTCTTCATCACATTCTGTTTCCTAAATAAGTTACATGACTTCACTAGAACTTACCAGCATGAAGAGGTTTCCTTATTGTAACTACTACTATCGCTTCAGTTTCTATATCTCAACAGATACTACCAAACCTTTCATCCTGATTCAGATTCATTAAAATTGATATCAACATTAGTAGATCCATTGGTGTAAGCTTAATGTTACAATATACACAAACTTGAGCTCTCAAGTCAGTCGATGTGTTTCTCAAAATCCTACTGATGAAAAGTTTGATTTGTAGGGAGAACAATGTGTCTTAAAAAAGCTTCTTGTGGAACCCAAGGCAAGTTTCCACGTTTCTGATTGATTTTCTTTCCCGATGCTAAGGTCTCAAACATAATTTTCTAGCAGAGCATCTTGGGTTTAACCAAGAAGATTTTTAAAATTAAACTTTCCAACTTTGTTGACTTGCATCCCAGAATTTCAAGCAGTACTTGGACACCAAGATTCAAGCCAATGTAGGTCCAGATGGCTCATCTGAGGTCAATCTGCACTTGAGTTAGCTTTGAGGCTGGCATCCAAGTACAATTTGAATTCCAACATATGAAATAATCATGTTTGTGGTACTACTTGCAATAATTATTGTAGTAGCAAAAAAAGTCCACTATGCACTTCATCAGACTTTTTTTTTTTTTTTTTTTTTTTTTTTTTTTTTTTTTTTACATTCTTTGTCCTCAAACAAGAAGTTTGTTTTTTGAAAAAGGAAGATTTGTAATCCCAAAACACATGCTGCGTTGTGTAAGCTTTGAAGGTGGTGAACTGGTAAACTATCTGGGTTTCCACTTGATTTTATCTAGTCAAATATTGGTTTAAAATCACCTCAGTATTTATATATAGTTTAAATGAAACTGGTATCTGACTTTCAAAAAAAAAAAAAAAAAGTCATCTGAGCTTTGGGACCTTGAAAATTTGCTAGCTTTTCTAGGTCCTTCCCCCCTTTTATCTTGATTTATTTATTTGATGCCTGGGCATGTGGTTTCAGTTAGGCTTTAGCTTGAGCTCTGAGAACTGTAGGATGATATCAAAAAAGAAGCACAAACACCAGCACCCTTACCTGATCCATCTAACTTGAAACATTTCAAAAAGGTTGCAGGTAGATAGGTTTGAGTTCATTTCAAAGGCCTGTGAAGGGGGGAGGAGTTCAGGAAATTTGGCAGTGCTTTTGGAATTGAATCAATATGTGGAGCCTCAGGAATCTTAATCTGGAATTGACTCTGAGTTATGGTCAACATCTTCCTCACCGTTCTCCATTTGGCTTTGTAAAGCTTGCCAATAAGTGCATGTAGTTGGGAAACAAGTTTACCAGATATCAACTGTCCTTGAATGTTTCTGGAAAAGTTCAAAGATTGAGAGCTCAGCTAGGAAAGATTCTGGGTGGAAGGAAGTTATCCCAAGACTAAAGGTTTATGCAAGCCAACACACAGCTTGAGCTTAGCTGAAGTGATTTATGTAGGCTTTCAGCCAAGCCAAAGCTTTTTTAGCTTACCAATTTGCTCTTTGCATGTCACCCAGAGCTTGTGAAGAGGTGCATACAAAGAGACCTGAGTGGTTCAATTTACTAAACTAGCTTTTTTTCCCCCAAATTTTATTGTATTCCTTCAAGCCTTTTTTTCTATTGACTACACAACTGAGGTACCCCACATGTAGAACCATGTGGCTGATTGGTTGTCCATCAAATGACATGCATTCAGAGTCTTGGGTCCAATTCCTGAAAAAAAAAAAACTGATTTCTGATTTCTTACCTGAGCCTATATCTAGCCACTGTATCAGATCCTTTGTCTCTATTGCATTTCATTTCAAATTCACCAATTACATAGCCATAAGATACACTTTCTCTTGTCTAAAGTTACACTTCCAATTTTCTACAGCTACAAGTACCAAGTCTCAGTCATGGGTTCAACACTTGTCAAGCCTTTACAAGTAATTCCATAAAACTTCAGATAACCAACACAATGATTGCCCTTTACAGCCTTCCTTCTTGACCTTTGGACCATGAAGTTTTGATTTTTTTTTCTTTGATGGCCATTTTAAGTGACTTTTTCAGGATGCAGAGGATTTGAAATACTTTGAAAGAGATTAAATTCAAAGGCCAATCCCAATTTTAGCCAGTGCAACTTTGGCCAAAGGATTCTGTATCAATCCTTTACTCCATCCCATGCAAAATACAACAAGACCTCATGTCTCTTTTCAACCCTTCGGTGTGCCCAAGCCAGTAAGCTCCAATGTCTAAGATCCCCTACCACCACCACCACCACCAAGAATCTTGCAATTTTTTGGGCCCTTGGAGGTCTGTAAAGTTTACTGTAGCTACTAAGACTTGATCACCTACTTTAAAATCTGGTTCCTTATGAGTCTTGTCCCATCTGGCTTTATTATACTCAGCTGATTCTTTAACACCCACACATTCCCATTTTAGCGGCTGGCCACCCAATTCTCTTGTGGATATGAAAATGACTAAACACTCATTCATAGTCTGCAAGCAAGAGTCAGGATTTTTACCAGCCTTGGTGAAATCTCTGTATTGGGTTGAGCTCAAAGTTTTTCTTCAGGCTGAACAGGGCTGACCTCAAAGCTTCTACAAGCTATCAGAAATCTTCACAGGCAGGCATAAAATGACTCAAAATGCAGGATGTACTATACACACAACCAGGTGGTGTTTGGATGGGACTTAGCAACGCAAAGGCGCACTTTGAAGAAGGATAATCAGATTTGGTTTATTTCACACAGTAGTCTCACCTCAGGTATGTTACAGTACAGGTCGTTTTGAATTTTAAACTGTTGTAATTCACCCACGAGCTGGCCATTCGAAGCTTTCAAGACTGTGAGCTACGGCGAGTGCGTGAGGAAAGGTAATTTGACCACGAACACGAACAACCGAACGAAGCCATGGCTGACGTTTCTCACATCCTTGCGCTCAAAAGTCAAAAGTAATTTATAAACTGCTTGGTCAACCCAACTCACAGCTTTAAATTAAATTCACTCACGTATCCTCTCTTGCTCGTCTCTCAATAGAAAATCGGTCATCGTCAGTCCAGAAATTCCGATCGATCTCGATGTAGGTTTGCTAGCCGCCTTTGACCCGAACCCGATCGATAGTCCAGAGTACAAGTGAGCCAGTCTCCTGGGAAGTCTTGTTGTCAGTCCTGAAACTTACCTGTGTATTTTCGTCCATTAGCACGAATCGGGAGGAATACCTTCAGTCTACTGCTCGTGATGCTGTTCAAACTTTAATCAATGCACTATTCTCACTCCCAACGGTTTCCACCAATGACGGCGTCCTTGCCACCTTACCTGCTAGTGGGCCCAGCACAATTTTGCCACGAGCCAAACCACTACCCAAGCCAGCGCCATTGACGAAATGGCAGAAGTTTGCAAACGACAAAGGTATTGCCCCTAAGGCTCAACGAGACAAAGTAGTATTTGACGAAGAGAAGCAAGAATGGGTAAATAAATGGGGTTGGAAAGGCAAGAACAAAGACGAAGAGACGGCATGGATTAGGGAAGTGAAGGCAGGTGAAGCAGACGAAGAAGGAGGCTTAGAGCGTAACAAGGGAAAACGGGCGAGAAAGGAGCGAACGCTGAAGAACGAGAAGCAGCGTTTGAAGAACGTTCAACGGGCCAACGCTGAGATTGCCAAGACCACTACCACTACTATCCTTGCCACTGCTAATCGATCCTCGACCACCATAAGCAACAAAGCTGATGCGCGTGCTGCCAAGATCGCTGCAAATACCGAAAAAACTCGCGCTGAAGGACTCGCTAAGCGGGAGGAGCAAGCTAGTCGAAAGGGTGAACTTCAAGGGCTGATCCAATCCACCAAAAAGAGTACTGCCAGTTTGGGTAAATTTGACAAGAAGTTTGCCAGTGAACCTAAGCCTAAAGGCATGAAGCGAAAAGTAAGTCTTTTCTTATAATTTGGCATACGTCTGCGTTCATTACTGACTCACTGAACTATCCTTTGTACGACTCTTTATAGTTCGAACCTACAGAACTGCCTGCCAAGGCTGAGCGATCAGGTCAATTAGCCGTAATCGATCAATTGACCAAAAACCCCTCGGCTTTCAAAGAGAAAGTGGCTAAACGTGGCAAGAAAACACATTCGAATGAGCCCGGTGAAACTGACAAGACCCAAGGTTTACTCAACACTCGCAAGGCTATCCGTGCTGTCACCGGCGGTCGAGGGTTTGGGTCAAGCGGTGGTGGTTTTGGCAAGTCTGAAAAACTTAGAAAGAAGGCTTGAGGGACCTTTTCTAGACCGAGTCATGATCGCTAGAACCTTCCAGCTGCTGTCCAGTCAAACAGCCTCACAAAACGCTTTCGTACTACCTCGTTTTATTTCGTATCTTGCTTCAATCTTACTTCATGTTTTGTTTAGTAATATACGGTATTCCATATTCATTGCCATCGAAACTCTACTGTTACAATCTGGTCTTATACAGGGTCAACTCTTCACGACATGTTGTCACTTTCTGCTCACTGCCCCCACCCCAACATTC
Source organism: Cronartium quercuum f. sp. fusiforme G11 (assembly GCA_015951145.1). Classification (NCBI taxonomy): domain Eukaryota; kingdom Fungi; phylum Basidiomycota; class Pucciniomycetes; order Pucciniales; family Coleosporiaceae; genus Cronartium; species Cronartium quercuum. The sequence goes on from MU167220.1 coordinate 627,510, forward strand.
CCAAGTCGACTCGGCTCTGGTCAATTTACCAGATACTTAGCAAGTTGCTCCTTGTCATTTGCGTCCTCTTCCACAATTCGTGAAAGTGAGATCTGTGGCAAGCGTGTTCGAGGGCACAATCATCAATTACACACCATTCACTCAACCCGTATCATTTTTTTTCTTTGGCAACTGAACCTACTCGGTCTTTCAGAGATTCGAGACCTTGGGCTTTTGGTGCAACTTTCAAGACTGTTGGAATACGGTCAACGTTCCAGGGCTCGGATCTGAACTTGTTGGTAGACGATCTCCATCTATGCGAGTTTTCGAAACCCGAACAAATACAGAACCGTTGGTCTGGGAGTATCTTTTTTTCCAAAGCAAGGACCAGTTGGGAATCTACTCACTCCTCTCGCTGACCAACGTACACGTAAATGAGGTTCTCCCAGGCTTTTGTCGGTGAGCTGGCCATCAAATCTATCAATGTGGCTTCCATTTGTACGCAGTCTGGGCACCACATCTGACCGGTTCTATGATAGCGAGCAGATTCAGCATACAAGTTTGATTGTTTGAATGATATCAGACTGACTCTGATTCACGATCAGACCAGAAGACAAGCGTCTGAGCTTGTGCTCGAGAATCTACATATCTGATGAACAAGTCGTAATCATTGAGACTGAATGAGCTTTGTTGTGGCAACAGAATCATCCTGAGAAGTGTTTGTGCGTTGGATTATGTAGATTAGCTTGAATTCTTGGTCCTCAGGCTCGACGATGATGATGATGATGGGCGCGATGAGCCATGTGGCAGGTGGCCTTGATTTCTGTGACATGTGACAGGTATGCGCCAGGGTCTGTGCCAGGGTGGAAGACAGCCACGTGTTAGCTGACAAGGTGACTTCTTGTCACATTTCCTGATTTCTTATTTATTTTCCAATTGACCTTCAACAGAAATGTCACTTCATTCACGTTCTCAACAACAATCAAACTATCAAACCAATCACACAACCTCAACTCCGCCCAAGCTTCGAATTGCTTTCATCCATCCCGATCTTGGAATAGGTGGAGCTGAACGTCTGGTGGTCGATGCAGCTGTAGGCCTTCAAAAGCGTGGTCATCACGTTCAAATCTTTACTTCCTCCCATGACTCAACACGCTGCTTCCAAGAGACAAGGGACGGTAAGTAATTCATTGAAACTGCTCCCACATTTTTTTCTAAACTATCCCTAATCTCTGAATTTCGTCTCCTTTAGGAACACTTGAAGTCAATGTCCTGGGCAACTCAATTTTTCCTCGTGCCATCGCCAATCGGTTCATCACACTTTTGGCCATCCTAAGACAACTTCATCTATCCTGCCACCTCATCTCTAACCTCTGGCTATCTTGTCTCGGCTTCTCTCGTCGACCGGCGTCTTATGACGTCTACTTCATCGACCAACTCTCAGCTGCAATCCCTCTACTCCGCTATGCAACTCGAACTCGAGTGGTCTTCTATTGCCACTTCCCCGATCTCCTCCTATCCCACTCTGCATCAAAGCCAGTCGAATCTCGCCCAGTTGGATTACTTCAACAGCTGAAATTTATCTACCGAATTCCGCTCGATTGGCTGGAAGAATTCACGACTGGTCTGCCCTTTGGCTTACATAACATGATTCAACCCCTTTTCCGCTTTGGTCTTTCTTGCTGACACTGCCTCTTCTTGGTCTACACAGGTGAGGCAGACAAAATTCTCGTCAATTCAAACTTCACCGCGCAAGTTTTTCAAAAGACGTTCAAAGCTCTCAATCGAATTCCACGATGTATTTACCCCGGCGTTGACGTGGAGCTCTATACACATCCAACGGCACTCGAACCCAAGGGTCCACTCCGCTCGTCAGTCTACACACATGACTTTCTATCGTCGTTCAACTTGACTCTCTCAATCATGTAGGCTTGGTCTGATTCTCCATTCCGTTCTTCACTTCACCTATCAGAGAACGACCTACCATCCTCTCGATCAACCGATTTGAGGACAAGAAAGACTTAGGCTTGATCCTCGAAGCTTTTCTCCTTTTCAAGCGCTCCCATCCTCAGCAGCCTATTTCTACTTCTCCACGACTCATCATCGCGGGCGGATTTGACTCCCGGCTGCCTGACAACAGGGACACTCTCGCTCGACTCCGTGCTCTGCTTGATGCCCCCGATGCTCCCTCCTATGCGCTTTACGACGAGAATTATGATCCTTCCAAAACCCCCAATTCTCCTGATGTGCTACTAGTTCCTAACATCGCTGAGACTGACAAGCGAGCGCTGCTGCTTGCTCCTTCGACTTATTTACTTGCCTATACTGCTGCCAACGAGCATCTCGGTATCGGTCCACTCGAAGCCATGGCTGCCGGCCTCCCTGTCCTCGCAGCAGACTCTGGTGGCCCATGCGAGACAGTAGCGGATGGGCTCACGGGTGAGCTTCAACCCCCAATTCCAACCGTCTGGGCAGAGGCCCTGGATCGACTACTCGGCATGGCTGATACCGAGCGAGCGAAGATGGCTGAGGCCGGCCGACAACGAGCCCGATCCAAGTTCTCGACCGAAGCTATGGTCAAGGCCTTGGAGGCTGCCATCCTCGAGACCGTTCACGACAGTCAGAGAGGTGATATCTGGCGCGAGGAAGCACTCTTCAAAATCTTAGCTGTCATCACCATTCCTATCCTTACCTTCTGGGTCGCAGTTTGGGCACTTTGGATGCGTTGGAAGGCTGTTTGATCAACAGTGGTGGCCTTAAGCAAGCTTGCGTAGTTTCCAGTCTATGCTTTTCATGATTCTGGACAGTCAAACCCATTTATGTATGCTCTTATCACATTTACTCTCCTGATTGATTTTTTTTTTGTTGACATTTTTGGCGGGGCTCTGCATTAAAGCTAGATTCTTCTTGCCATATATAAAAGTTGTGAGTCACTGTGGACTCTTTTTGTCTTTTCTTTGTTTTTGCTTGCCAGGTTTAGTCAGTTTGATGTTTTTCAAAACATACCCCAAAATATCACTACAGTGTCATGCTACTTTTGGTTTGAGGCTTCACAGTTTGCTGGGATATCAGTTGATTGGTTTTTGTACTTTGCCTCTGACACCTAAGAAGTGCCTGAAGGCAGCGTTCAAATTATTGATCTGAGAGTGCTTTTGGCCTCAAGGAAATGCTTGGTCGAAACCCTGGAAAGTGCTGTCAACTTAGAAAGCTTCTGGAAAGAATGAATTAGAAAGTATATGGTTTTCATTCAGGATTCCCCACATCTTGAAACCTCAAGAGAACGACAATGCACAGGGTAATCTTAGAGCAAGCTGTTTTCCTTGCAATATCAAAGAGTGATACCTACTGGCAATCCGATTGACTGTCATGGCACATATTCGGGCAATGGATGATGAAAGATGTCAAGATATGGTATACATTTTCCTTTGGAAGAAGACTCAATGATATACTATGCATGATGTACCTAACCATTGAAAAATTTGTAAGAAAACTGAACCACATTATTAGGAAGGATTTGAGTCAAATCACAGGTATTTGATATTTAAGTACTAATATACCAATAGGCAACTGGAAAAAAAAAAAATTAAACAGGTAGGTCACCTCCAAGTTAATGAACGCTGGTCGCCTAAGAAAAAAAGATAGACATTAGGCTTTCTGAGTGTGTTATCTTTGGTATGAAATGTCTAGAGGACCACCTAACATTGTGAAATTTGATGAGACCTTCGAAGGTGAATTGCATTTCATGAAAATGAAGACATTGAGGGTTTTTTTTTTTTTTTTTTTTTTTTTTTTTTTTTTTTTTTTTTGGTAGAAACCCTTTGAATCAGTCAGTACCTTAGACACCATTGTCCAAGCCATCAGCTACTCAAGTCAATTCTATTAAAAGTGATGAATCAGACCACCAGAAAAAAACTTTTGATGATACATCAAGAGAGAGAATTCTCATTAGCTTCATAATTTTTTATTTTTTTTTAAAAAAAAAAAGCTTCATGGAACTGATAGAGAAAGGCATAGAATGATCAAGACTTTATCACCATGTATACATTGCAAGTGGTTTTTCAACATTACTGAAATGCCTTGGAACTAAAAAAGTCACAAGTTTTTGAATAAGACATTGCCTCAGATGTGAGTTGCAAAGCAATGATTCAAGGTTTTTTTCCTTTTAGTAGTAACCTTCAGATTAGAACCTTGGACACTTTTGTTCAACTTTAGGAGAACTTCTAGGATTTGGCAAACTCGGGCAATCCTAATAGCAACATACCGAGTTTCCTTCAAGCCATAAAGAAATAATAATACATGCTCTTGTTGATAACATTTTAATTGGGCTACACGGACAAGAGTATTTATATCTTCAACTCCTTATTATAACTTCTCATTACCAATCGATCTTGTTAGATTGACTTTGAGTCCTTGTCCGGAGTCGTTTGAATTTTACCATATCCATTTCCTCGACCTTGCAGAGCGTAAGAATTTCTCTGAGAGCAGACTTTTTGAAAAGTTATAGACGAAAAAAATGTGGCCATTTCTAATCAAGACCGCTCTGAAGATGGAAGACCAGAAGCCAAAACACTCATCAGACCACTTAGATTGATTTGGTAAGCCCGGTGAGAGAATTATTCCGTGACTTCATCGATGACGGTTCCTAGAACTTAAACTATTGAACCACATCGACATCAGACCCAATCTCATCCGTCACCTCTCATGGCCGACTCATCGGAGTACGAAATCTTGAACAACATCATGAATAAAGTTGATTGCCCACCAACCTTGGAAAGGAGACTATGTACTTACCTTCCGGATGAATCGACTTAAAAAAGTTCAATTCGCATCAGCCTCTGCATCGGACTTGGGATTTCGTAGACCACCCACTTTTGAAGAGTGGGCAAGCCTTGGGTTCTGTCAATCGAAGGCTCCACGCGCTATCTTCGCCGCGCTTATGGAATGCAAACCAGTAGTAGTGGCTCAGCGACTAGATGTATTCAGTAGCGAATCAATTTATCGATCCAACATCGTTCTCTCTCCAGGAGATTCGTCTTTCAACATTCTATCCCTGCCAACTCACACAGTAGACCGACGAACTGCTACCCAAATACGGCACCTTTGTCCAGACCGCCAAACGTGAGCTGTCTTCTAAAGTGGTACCTTGAAGAAAAGCCTGGTACTGAGACCAAGTACCATTACGATAATACCCTGATCTCGTTTTGTGGCTTGGATAAGCCAGAGATTTGTGCTTCGAATACCCAGACGCGAACCCTTTCGCCGGCGAGTGTCACGGTTCTGTTGTCCCATTTTCCTAATCTAACCTGATTGGAGTTAGATTTGAAGATCAACAAGGATGACCTCGAAGTCATCGAGGATGAGGCGACTGGCGATTTCAACGTTCGGTTGCCGCGCAAATTTCACGCTCATTTTTGACCTTCGGCGCTTTTTTCTGAAAAATGATCCTCACTACCCCGTCCGCGAGGGCACTCTGGGCCAAATTCTCGAACAACTTCCACTCTTGGAGATGCTCTCTTGCACCGGGATCAAGCGTTATACCGAGGAATTTCTAGACGTGGAGGCAGAGGAGACGTTGGTGATGGAACAGCTGTCTCATCTCCAACATCTTACGTTCTTCGAATTCATCCGGTTTGACTCGATCCAAGCCTTCTAGGCTTCTGTTCCCTGGAAGCCGGTGCGCAAAGTCTTGAAGATCCTTTATTGCAAGAACTTTACGACGAAGGATGCGCACAAGCTCTTGAGGTCCTTTGGGGACTGAGATAGAACAGCTCAGGCTTGAATTTGAAGTGCCTAGAGACTTTACTCCACTAACGTCCGAGGAGCGGGCCACGGAGCACGACTGGATGACCAAGAATCCATTACGTCTGCCTGCACTCACCACCCTCAAGCTCAGGAATGACTCACGTACAGATTTTCTGCCTACCTTCTCCAGAACCTACATACTCTGGTCTACATCGACGTTCCCGCGGACATTTGGAAGCCACTCGCGGACCTTATCTGTGCTTCTACTTGGCCGTGTTCCTCACGATAATTCAGGCAAGGAGAGTTGAAAATTCGGACTGAGATAAGACCAAACCCTAGCAAAAATTGAAAAAAAGTGTTGCAAGAAGGAACATATTTTGCTTATCCTGCTTCAGGACTGGTCTGGTTCTGAAAATGCTGGACCAGAGAGGTCAGCAATCTTGTCATGTCTCCAGCTGAATTCTGACACAGACTAGCCTGTTTGAAAAAAGGTATTGTCAATCTGTTATCACTAGTGTTATTGTAGTGACATCTTTTGTACCATAGTGCTACAGCAAAAAAAAAAAAAAAAAAAAAACACATTGGAATAGCTAAGGAAAGGTTGTACTCCATCATGACTTGCCCATAAAAAATCTATAATAGTGCTTTGTTGGTATCTTGTAACTGCTGTAGTGAAACTTATCTGACATTTGGCTGTCTAACTACTGCTCTAGTAATTAGCTTCAACATGATAGATGTCGGTGATGTATCTTAATTTAGGTACTATATGTTAGGCATCACAACTCATAGTCAGATGGCAGGGTGCTGTTTACATTCCTAGCCATTGATCCACCGTTACTACAAGTCAACTTTGTACACTTGTTTGTCCTTATTGCTGCTGTAGTTCAGAATACATTATTGACAAAAAAAAAAAAAAAATCAAAAAATCACAAATTTTGTGGTAATCTTGATAATTCCCTATCAATGAATACCTTGGGATTTTCTCTGGTACAGTGTCTCTTGAGATTATTACTACCAATAAACCCAATTTTTTTAAAAGAGAAATTGAAATCTGAGGAGGCCAGATTTTAATAAGCCAAGATTAAAGTATTCAAAAACTTACAAAAGAAGATACATTGTCATACCAAACTCACATCTCTCTTTCTTTCTCTCTCTCTCTCTCTCTCTCTCTCTTATCAGAATGTTTTGAAGTAGACTGATTACTTTTTTGCAATATCCTACTCAAAAAAGGTTCAAGTCAATTGTATTCATTCCATTGGCTGATATGAGAAAACCCTTATATAAAATCAATTTGGAAAACAATTTTCTCAAAATGATTTTTCCATCAATAGTTAGCTGTAATCCAATCTTGTTACTTTTTTTTTTCAATCAAATCTTCATGAGATCTTTTCTCTGACCATTATATCACACTTTCTGATACGTCATGGCACAATGAAAGACTAAAAACAAATTGAAAAAAAAAAAAAAGCCAGACCAACCTTGTGGATGACAGATGATAATGACTGGCTTGGTTTTTTTTTTTTTTTTTTTTTTTTTTTTTTTTTTTTTTTTTTTTTTTTTTTTTTTTTTTTTTTTTTTTTCTATGTCTTTCCATTTTTTTTAGTGATTATACTCCCAAGTGCCAGTCTTCAAGACAACCACCAGAAGATCCACTCTGGTCAAATAGATACAACACTCAATCTCAACAATTTTGTCAATTGCAGATTAACCTGCCAGATACCGTATGAGTTCTGATCAGATATTATGGTTCAAGCTGGAGGTGAAAACCAATTTATAGTGCATGGGAGTCACCCTCCACAAGAAATGCAATTGAAGTGCATCAGTGCACCATCAAGAGATGTACAGCATCCGATAATGAGCTAGGGCCACGTTGCTGAGATCAAATGGTGGTATATCAAGCATCTTTGAAAGATATGATCATTTTTCCTTTTTTTTTTCTTTTTTTTTTTGGAACAGTGGTATTAATGTAAGTTTACTGCTCAGGACCTTCACCACCCTCACCACCACCACTGGCTGCCATAGTCTGTGGGCCACCCCCGCCTTCTTGTCGCGGTCGCCTGTAGTAAAGCATGTGCACAGAGGTTAGGGTATCGGCATTTTCTAAAAAAGTGGAATTTTAGACTTACTTCGCAGAGACAATGTCATCAACCCGAAGTAACAAGCAAGCAGATTCGACAGCAGTCTTCATGATCTGAATTTTTACAGCTGCTGATTCATATAACCCAATCGTCTTCATGTCCGTGATCACACCTGTGTCACCATCAATACCAAACTCGTGTTGGCCAGCGGCATGCTTAGCCTGACAGAGGAAGGAGAGAGAAGATAGTTAGGAAGCTTCAAATTCGACCGACGAACAATGTAAGACGCTCACCCTGAGTTTAGCTAAGAGGCGGATGGTGTTACCACCACAGTTTTGAATCAATGTCCTTGGAATCACCTCCATCGCCTCCCCAACGGTTCTGAACGGCCAACCCTCGACACCCTCAATAGTCTTCGCCTTATCTGAAATGCCGACGGAGATCGCCATCTCCGTTGCCCCACCACCGGGAGCCAGACGTGGATCGAAGACCACGTTACGGGCTACCGCCATCGCGTCGGCCAAATTCCGGTCGATCTCGTTCAAAATATCTTTTGATGGACCACGTAAGAGGATGGTACAAGCTTTCGGGTCTTGACATTGGGTCAAGAAGGTGAAATAGCTAATAGTCCCCCAAGAAGGACCGAACAACAAAGTTGATGAGTTTCAACACGCTTCTCCTGCATTCTCAAGTTCAGTAGGGTTGTGACTCACTCATCTCCAAGCTTTTCGACTTGAAACAGACCGCACTGAGTACCAATATCACTCTCGCGTAGGTCCTCCACACGATTGACGATGGTAGCACCTGTAGCACGTGCTATCCGATTATTGTCCGACTTACGCACTCGGCGGATAGCAGAGATATTGGCCTTTTGGAACCAGTACTGCGCATAGTCTGTTGAGATCGGGTTTGTTCAGCCTCCTGCAAACGCTACACCTAGTCAGGATCTTAGCAAAGAGGACAAACCCGAAACACCCTTTTCACAGAAGACGAGGTCAGGTTTGAACTCGATAATCTTGTCGCACATGGCTTTCACCTGTTCCTCTTCGATATCCAAGAAACGTTCGTATTGACCTTCCTTATCCAACTCGATGTTTGTCTGACTCTCTCCCTTTTTATATTCAAGTGGACAATCAAGTAGAACGATCCGAGGGTTTTCAATCCTTCTCCGCATCTTCGCATGAGTTACATCTTTGTTGACCATCACGCCATCCAATACTCTACTGTCTTCAATCTCTCCTCCAGGTACCTTCTCAACTCGAGCATATCGTTTGATGTCCACCTCCTTTCGCCCATTCTCCTCCGTGCTGACTGTCCTGACTGCTTGAAGGGCTAACTTGCACATGAGCGGACTCCATCGGCTACTAAATTTGGTACCGATCGAGGTTTTGATGAGCTTCAACATCTCTTCTTCATCGTTAAGATCGACCGTGATAGAGATTTTGTCAATGATCTTCAATGCCTCGGCCAAGGCGCGCTTGAAGGCACGAATAATGACAACAGGGTGAATGTTGCGTTCCAAGTGAGGAAGAGCGGATGCCAAGATTTCACCAGCAAGGATGATGATAGATGTAGTCCCATCACCACATTCCTGAGCAAAGAGACCAAATACATGTCAACAAACGAAATCATGAGACGAGTCAATAGATTAAAAGTGTACACCAACTTCGTCTTGAGTTCTGCTAAGTTCTATCATTGATTTAGCAGCCGGATGCGCCACCTCGATCTCACGCAAGATCGCATTACCATCGTTCGTCAACCTGTAAACAGCCATTATGAGGATTTGGCGAATTTTAGAGATCCAAAATGAAAAAAAAACTAACAAGATCCCGCCCATAGGATCGAGAATCTAGAGCGGTCCAATCTTAGCCTTGATCAGTAGGTCTTCATCAGCAAGATCACAAATTTCGGGTGGATAGCTCACCATCTTGAGCATTGCCTTGGGACCCAAACATGTCCGAATCACATCCGCCACAGTTTTAGCAGCTGTAATGTTAGAGACTTGAGCTTTTCGACCACTCTGTCGTTGTGCCGAGGGTGCGTCTGACGGAGTAAATGTCTGTTAGTGAGACCTCTCAAAGTTTTCCTTTCTCGATCGAGTCATTTTCCGAGTGATCAATTTACGCACTCATCACCATCACGGGGGCCGACATGTTGAGCGTCAAACGGGTTATTCAAATTGAAAGTCTTATTGATAGATGGAAGGAAGGTCGTCAAAGGTCGCTTCTGACTTTGTTTGGATTCGTGATGTTGTTCGATCGAACGAGTATGGTACACTTGGTTTCAAATGTCAACCGACAGCCTCACGTGACTGGTTTGTTTACAGCTTACACACTGTAATCCACATATGTAAACTTTCATCGGTCAGGAAGGCTCAGTTCCCAAACCTCAGCGGTGTTGAGCAACTTCATCTTGACAACCATTACATCTACTCGATCGACTCCATTTAATCAGACCAAGCGGTTGACCACTTGAAAGATTTGGAGACGTAAGAGTGAGTCCCTTCGATCTACCCTAGCACGAATTCTGAAAGCGTCCCTGACTCAAACTTGATCTGACACTTTTCATAGGCTAACCTCCGACATTTGTTGATCGAACCCGATAACTGGACTTTTCATTATCTCGATGGCACTAGCTAACGTAGTAACAAAATTCAAATCGAATCTTCCTCCTAGTTCATTGATCACTATTAAGACCGCCAGCTCTATTCAACCAATATCTCTCCCTTCAACCCTACGATGTTTCTCCTTCGCTTCCACCCTTCGCAGTACAAATGACCCTTTCGGTTTTGCCCAACCCTCTAAGGGCGCTTCCCTAAAACTCCGCAAACCCACCTCATCATCTTCTTTACCAAAAAGCCTAAACCCAAAACCTTCCGTCGCTCAAGTAGCACCTTCTTCACCTTCTCCAGTCGGTAGCGCTATCTTTCAACGTATTGCCCAAAGTCGTCACAATCAAATTCAAGAACTTAAAAGATTTGATGAAGCAAACCAACCGAATCGAGATGAAAAAGCTACACCTGACGTACTTTGGGCATCAGCTTCACAATTAAAAGTTCAATCTCATTCGGGTCCATTAACACCTTCAAGTTCAAGAGTCGTTAGAACTTTACGTATTCCACCCAGTTCATTCTTAAATAGACCAGCAACTTCAATGGACGTTGAAAGGGCCTATAAAAGGGTTCAATTTATGTTAAATTCAGCTGGTTTAAGGAAAGATCTTTATCTTAATAAACGTTATGAGAAACCTTACCTCAAACGTCGTCGATTAAGGAGTGAACGACATCGTACAAAGTTTGCTATCGAAGTTCAACGCAGGGTACAAATCATTAGTGTTATGAAACTTAAAGGGATGTGAAATCGATAAGAAACCCGGGTTTCCCATTTTGGGGAGGAGGGGCACAAGTTCAAATACTTGATTATTTGAATGAAAGTGAATTTCCATTGTTTTCCTACCGCCTTTTTTCGAGATCATTTTGAGCATTACGTATTGCCTAGAATCCAGATCTGGTTCAGACATGACTTATGAGCAAGTCTCCCTATTATGTTTTCGTGATCACCATTACTCTTTTTCTTGACTACTATAATGGTGGAAACAATCCAAGTCCGTCCAAATTGTGACAAACCCAAAGTGTTTGGCAAATAAATATAAATAGTAGAGTGCTATTACCGAAATTTACTTTTTTTCATATATATATATATATAATATATAAGAAGGAAGACTGAAGATTGAGGCCGTTGATGTATGTTAAGTACTTAAGAACTCTACAGAAGCATCTTGAAAATGCTTTAAAACTCTAGAGGGATGGTTTAATTTGATCCAACTTGATGGGAAACTTTTTGATTGGTTCTGAAATGGAATTCCATTTACCAACCCTTGAACCCATCCAGCCACTCCACCACAACTTACCCACCCTCACTCTACACGCTCACTCAAAACAAACTCAGACCGTCACTGAGTTCCACCCAATCGAATTCTACCCCGCCCCCGATCCTGTCCAGGTCAGTAATCGCTGGGTTGGCGTTGGTTTCGATCGATGTCAAGCACTCATCTGATTTCGTTTTGTTCTTTCTAGGCTCAACCTCAGATCCTCAGCTGGGATACCTTCTTGCGTCCGCCTGCTCAGCCCGTCCCACCATACCAGTCACCGTACCCGATCGAATCCTCAACCCAAGTTTGGGACCTTCTCCTACAAGCTACTAGTTCAACTGATCAACACACATCTTGGAAACCATCATGGCCTATCGAACGTGCCTCAGCACTTTGTGCTCGTCTCTACCTTGGCCTCAATCTTTCAGACGAGGATAATCAACCCAGAATAACCGGTCTCTCGGCTGAAGCTAGTCAGGCCGTCTTCAGTCGCGCCCGACAGTTTGGCACAAACCTTGGTAAGATCGAATCTGTTCAAGGAACAGGACTGTTAGCGAGCGGACTAGAGCTATTAGCGGTGATGCTTCGTGTCGAAATCGCTGCTGCCTCTGAACGGTCTAAACAGCTCACGCTTGGCCGACAAACACTTCTGGAGCCGATTAATGCCCTCCTCGAAGGTCTCAGCACCGCACTCGTCAAATCCCGGACAACAGATGTTGATGATATCTATCAATTCACGGACTACATTCTTGGCTCTGGAGCGCTTCCTATCCTCCAGGCTGTCGCCTCTTGGCTTCTCGACCGGGTTACTGTTCGTATTCTCGTGGGGTGGGAGACCTGGCTAGGCTTGGTGCGGGACACGAGGATGGGAAGGGATAGAGCTTGGCCGAGCGAATATGATGAACTCTATCAGCGGCTTTGGGACGAGTGTGGAATCGAGTGCGTCAAAGATCGACATCAGGAAGATGTAGAGGATGAGAAGTCGAGGGAAGTGCGATATAGCGTTTGTTGGTTTCTCTCTTTATCGTTTTGAGACTTCTCTGCTCAGCTTGTGGTTTTTTTAAAGTCGAGAGAAAGAAAGGGTTGAGACTGATGGATGGTTTGGATTGATCGAAAATCGATCCCACTATTGACTCATCCTTCAGCTTAAGCTAGAACGTGTCCCGAAGTTCATGCCGGCTGAGGTGGCCGAAAGACTCTTTGAAGCTGGTATCGCCCTGCGTATCTTGAGGAAGTCAGGTGTCGAGGAACGGTGGCATGGAAGGCCGGTTTGCTTGCTGCATCCGATCAGGACCGAGGAAAGATCCAGATGGGTGTGGAGTGCGGAGGAGTTGAGGAGGTAAGTAAACTTACTTGATCGTCTCCATCTTCCCCTCCTTGCTCTTGTTTAAGTCGAATTCTTTGGGGCTGTTCAGTTCACAGGTGGCATTGTCAAAACAGGCGCGAAATATCTACGTCCAGACTTCTGCGTGGAGGAACCATGTCGAGCTTCTTGGACCCGTCCAGCCAGCAGATTCTCACCCAAAGTCTCAAATTCGAGAGCCTCCGTGGGTCTCAGACCGGCTGGAAGAATTGGAGGAGCTACTAAAACGCATCACATTAGGATTCCGACCCGATGGCCATTCTGCCCACTCTGCCGAGCTCATCAGCGTTCTCGAGGACCGACTTCGACACTTCAGCCCGCCCACGCTCCTAAAGGCAATGGAAATCCCCTCACTCTCGATCCTCACCCAGGAGACAGTCTTTAAACCGCTTGAGGCCCGGGCGGATGCTATCAACGATTCCTTACTCTCTTTCTTCCTTGTTGACATGGACCTCTTGGATCACCTCCACATCCTTGGAAACTTCTTCTTCTGCTTCGACCTTTGCTTTGTTCAACGACTCTCTAAAGCCCTATTCGAGCCCTCTGAGCTCCACGCTACCACCACCGTCGTTGGCGTGAGTCCCCGGTTGATGGATAAAGCGCGCTGGCCGCCGTCAGGCTTTGATCTCTCTTCTGCTCTCCGTACTGTCATCCTCGACTCTATCCCTTCCACCTCTGCCTCTGCAGCCTTGAACGAGCTTGAGGACAGGCTCTCGTTTGCAACGAGAGAGGAAGACTGGACAGGTGCCCCACCTGAGTCGGTACAGGCTTTTGACTTTCTCTGTCTCGACTTCAAGCCTCCGCCGGGGCTCAGGCCTGTGATCAGCGAAGAGCTCTTGGTCGAGTACAGGAGCGTGAACATGTACCTCATGAAGCTTGTGAGACTCCAGGCGATAATGAGGGTGGTCAGGCATTCACTTAGAGCACTGAATAAGTCATCTCACACGCTCGCAATCCTTGTCTCTGCTTCTCAACGATTACTAGATGGTATCGTCTCTTTTACTTGGGATATTGCTCTAGGCTCGAACTGGCGTAGCTTCATTGACGAACTGACTCGGACACGCGCAAGGATTCTAGAACGTGAGCGATGGCCAGTGTCCGAGGAAGAGGGGGAGGAGGAAAAAGGGCAAGGAATTCGAACGGTTGAAGAACTCAAGGGTTTACATTGGGCCATGGTGAGTGAGATGAAGAATAACATGTTTTTACGGAACCGACAACGAACCTTTGCAAGCACACTCGAACAAGCCGTCTTTGAACCTATCCTACAACTCGGTACTATGCTTTCGGGAAGGGAGATTGATGAGGTGGTGATCGAGGACTTGGGGAAGCGTCAGAGGAAAGCCGTGAGTAAGCTCGTGAAGGCGCTCGAGAGGCTCAGCGAACGCGCTGCTGATAGGGCTGGGACAGCTATTGGTGCTGGATTCTTGGGTGAATTTGTGGGACGAGTGGATTGGAATCGGTTTTATGCTGATTGGTATGACGATCAAGGTTTGATTGCTCATCAGGTGAGGTTCCAATAGTGGTTTGGATCCAATTTTTCGGTGTTTTGTTTGTCCTTTTGCTTTCTGTGTGGTACTTGTGCTTTGTAAGATAGATGGATGGTTTTTTTTTTTTTAGTACACATTATGTTACCTTAATGATTAAATTAGCTTGTTAACCCGTAAGGGTTAAATTTTGATCATTGAGGGTTGGGGTTGGGTTAAGTGATAGGTTACCAATTTGAAGTTGCCAAACCAAAAAAAAAAAAAAATTACGTGTTTATAAATGAAATATATATATATATATATATTTACCGTTAAAATATGAAAGAACTAAGTAAATACTCAAAAATAATCTTAATCAGTGAAAAAAATTATTATTTTTTTTTTTT
>MU167220.1:650837-664009 GCA_015951145.1 Cronartium quercuum f. sp. fusiforme G11
AAAAAAAAAAAAAAAAAAATAGATCTAGAGATTCAAATTTCCGTATCTATCTAAGAATATTGATCAGCAAACCAAGCTGTAACACAACTAGATTCAAGACTTTCTTTTGACGGTTTACGATGTTGACGAGTTTGAACTGTCTTCTTTTTTAATGTTTTAGGGGGTGATAACCTTTCAATCTTCTCGAGTACTCGATCGTAATAGAAAGGGTCCCGACTACTTGGATTAGAATGATCATCTAAACATTCTGGTGTAGGTTTAATAATCCTTATGGTCGGAAGCGTTTGAAATGAAGTTGCTCTACGAACCAAACGGTCTGTCATAGGTTGAGGAGCTAAGAATGCTACTGCTGGATAATCATGAGCTAATAATGCATCGGCTGTAAGTTTAGCCGGTGGACCGGGAACGCTCTTAACTCGGACCTGTGGTAGGTCGGGTTCAAAGAAGGCTGGTAAGACCGATTGTCGTTTGGTTTGTTTACGAACCAGTTGACAGCGTTGATCGTCGTCGGCACGGGTCTTTGATTTTAAGATCGGCGTAGGGCTCGGTTCAATGATTAAGGCGGTAAGAGAACCTGTGCAGGATGATGAAGCCGAAAGTGAGCCATCGTAGCTGATGTTGGTAGGATCAAGGCTATCGAGGAGTTCGGGCGAAGGCTCGATACCACGTTGAAGATAGGCTTGAAGAATCAATCGGGTCTTGTTCGCGCCCTGTGAGGAGAGGGTGGGAAATGCATGTCAACACATGCTGATGGGTGAGTGAGATTGGATCGAGTTCGATGATCAGTTGACCTACTTCGAGTCTTTTGATGTAACGCGCATCTTTGGGCATAGGATGAGCGCGAGTGATGTTCTTGGACCAGTTGCGAGGTAAGGTAGCGGTAGCTCTAGCAATAGACGCGGACGAATGCATCTTTTCGGACACGTAGAGTGATTTCATTTTTAAAAAAGTGGGGTAAAGATTGGTGAAAAGTTGAGGGGGTGATGGTAGTGAGGCGTGTATGAAATGTGTTTATCGAGAGTAAGATTGGTAAAAAAGGACTAAGGGGAGGGAGAGTTGCAATTTAGTTGAAATGATTGAGGTGAGTCAGATCAGGATGGTTGAATTTATAAGATTGAAGAACGGAAGCAGACAAAGATGAGACTGTGATCTGAAACAGAGTTTGAATACTCTCTCCGCAAAGTGTGATCTGTGGATAGTAGGCTGAGTGAGATTGTGATCACTGGACCGAAAGAGAAAGTTGGATTTAGTTGAAAAGCGTGAGAGAGTTGGATCGAATGAGAATTAAGGATTAAGTAGATGATCATCATCACAACTGACCAGATCGAGCTCAGATGGTGGGATCAACCAGCTCATCAATCTTGTCTGGCTTGAGTCATGAGGATGATGAGAAAAAGTCTACCGGCCACTTTTTCAGTTCATCTTGATATTCACCATCAAATCTCACAACCGAGAACACAAAAAACGGTCACTACAACTTGAAACTTTTCCTCTCTGTGATTTACTTAATCGTGCACCGTTTCGCTCATTCGGGGAGTATGCCCAAACCATGACATACCCAAATCGGTTAAATATCCAACAACAGTGTCTCAGATTAGTCTCTCTTTTTTTCATACATTCTGATACCCAAAAAGTGACAAGAGAGTTGGCAGCCGATTCAGCAAAAAAAAAAAAAAAAGCAAGTGTGGCGGTGAAAGAAAAGTTCTACATGGTGGAAACATACTCAAAAGTGGGTACAACATCAACAACCTACAAGTCATAGAAGGAGTGGTTATAAAAAATTACAAGACAATAAAACTTGCATCATATGATTTACTTGCTTGGGAGGATTTAAATTTTTGATTTGCTTTTGATTGGATGGTTTCTTTTTGTTTTGTATTGCCTAGGATAGCAGAATTGGCATCTTTTCATCAATAGGGTTTCAATGGGGTTTTTTTTTTCCCAAAAGTTTTTTAAGTGCAGCTTCCTCCCTCCCCCATTCATCAATCTTTCATTTTCATCTCCACCAAAATTCATTCACCTAAAGTCACATGGTCTTATAAAATCATTTTTCTAAAATAAAAATAAAAATAAAAATTTACATAACGGTAAGCTTTTGAGGTGAGGTTCTCACAATCTATTAAGCATAAGCAAAGGCCCCTTTTGTCCAAAACTCCTAATACAGGCATCCCATTTTGGACTTTAGGAACACACCTAGGTAGGTTAAGCAGCTCATATGCTGTTGGAAGGATTTCTTGTGCCCAAGAAAATCTTGCCTGTGGTCTCAGGGTGCTCTAACAGAGCACATCTTGCCAGAACGCTTTCTTTTGTGCGCAATCTGGGGCACTTAGGACCCTATAGAACACCTTACAGTAGGCTCACAAGGCATGACAAGGCGCTAGGAGCAAGAAAACACATGAAGGGGATTTCTCAGGCCAGCTGCAAGGCTCAGTAAAGCTTGGTTAGGAATTTAATAAAGGTAGGAGGATATCGTACACATCCTCACAACATCAGGCTCCTCAGAATAAGGCTCTGGCACAGGAGTATCCCACTATAGATACTTTAGGACCTCAACCAAGATTAGCACCTCTCTCAGGTGTCGTGTGGATCTCTACAAGTTTGTATCAGGTAGCCTGAACCTAGGATAACAAGCCCTCATCACGTGCGTCAACTTCTTACTTCAAGGAAGCCAGAAACTGAATGAAATTAGAAGGATCTTCTGTTATTATTTATATATGTACGTGTCAAGGTCTTCAGACCAGTAGGGGATTCTGAGACAAACGTTTCAGAGCTAATAGGGAATTTTGGTTACAATTATGTTTCAAAGCTATGACTGGAATAAGCACATGTGCTTGCTGTTATGTTTTTTGGGAATAAGCCGCTTGTGGCTTGAGTTTTTATCAGTTGGGAATAGGTCAATTTGTGACCTTAAAAATATTCTCTCTTTTAGGAATAAGTCAACCTATGGAGCAGTAGGGAATAGGTCAACTTGTGACCTGAGAAATCTTTCTCTTTTGGGAATAAGTCAAAATGTGACTTGAGTATTATATATATATATCAGGAGTCAAAGTACCAAGACCAGATTCTGTTCCCTCATCGGAATAGAACCTGTAAGTTTTCTCCTAATTATTTTCTTTTTCTCTCCAAGACATCACTATCAACTCTTACAAAATTTTCTCTACTAGAACGTTTTCAATTTTCTTTCGAAAATCTCTCTTCTCTGATCCCCTGTGTCACGTGTGCCAGGTTTGTGTACCTCACTTATATAGCTTTTTCAAGCTTTTAGGGCTACAGCTACATAGCCAAATTTCGAGTCGGTTTACTAACCACCTGATACCCCAGGTGTTGTGATCATTACTACTTGGAACACAGTCTTCTTGTGTTCTCTCATCTTCATGCCCTGAGAAGCCTCAGAGCAGGTTGCTTACTTACTGAGGTTTAGATAACCTTAAGTAAAACTGTTTGTTAGACTTGTTGTTGGTCTAACAGAATGATAGATCCTACCTGACACCCTGTCCATATGAAGGTGACTTGTCAATGAGAGCACACGGGGTCATGTTTGAAATCACCTCAGAATCCCTCTCAAATCCAGTGCCTTAGTGTCTGGGGGGTGGTGGCCCAAGGGCTCAAGCCCACCCTTGTTACTCATGTCCATTCAATACAAGTCACTGATCCATGTTCATCATCATGTCAGCTCATGAACATCAGTATGATTGTGAACCGTGCAGTGATACACAGGCATACAGTACACACCTTTCAGCGCATGGTGCATTGAGCAAAAAGAAAAGAAAGTCACCTTGCATAAAGGGAAGGCTCATGTGCTGGCTCTGGGTGAAAAATGAGAACAATCAGAGAACTAAAAAAAATTCTTTGTCTGCTCTCATCAACAAGTCATCTTGATACGGACAAGGTGTGAGGTCTCTTTAGCTCTTGGAGATCTGTTGTTGATGCTTAGATTTACAAGCTTCTTATAACTTTCTTCAAGTGTTAAATCAAAGATTTAGGGTTAGTCAAGAAAGTTGTTGATTCTTAGCTTATCATAAAGTCAAGTTCAATGCTCCTTTCCAAAAAAAAAAAAAAAAAAAAGGATAAACTGGTAGAGTTTTCTCTGCAAGCTGTAATCAACTCAAGCTAGAAAATTTGAAGTAAAAGTGAAAAAAAAAAAAAAAAGAAGAAGAAGAGTGCAGGGAATATCCATAACCAAGAGGAAGATAGTAATGAAAAGAAAAGAACTCTAAAACTATTTTTTTGAGTTTCTAAATAAATAAATAAAATGCTACTTTTGGAAATTAAAGTAAGGCTCTTTGGAAGAAAAAAAAAAAAAAAAAAAAAAAAAAAAAAAAAAAAGAGATTCTTCAAAATGGTATATGTGAACTTTTCCTGGTTCTTACTCTGAAATCAAAAGAGGTTCTGTTCTTATACTTTGTTTCTGGAAGTCTGGCTAGATACTATCTACTAGGCCAAAGTGGTCATCAGTCATTTGTAAAATTCTTCTGAACCTGTTCTTCTTTCATGTTCAGGGTAAATCATCTTGCAATCTGTGGCTTTGATCCTAAAAGGTTATTGTTTGGTAACCAGGGTCTTATTACTGATATTTTAACCATGGTCAGGTTTGGTAAAAAAAAGATATGGTGTTAATGGGAATTAGTGGGGAGGGGTCTAAAGTGTGTTGTTTTGCATGGGAATGCTTTATATGTCTTGTACTTATGTGTTTTGGGATGTACAGTTACAAACATGTATTTATATTATGGTTTGATGTTACTCCTTGGAACTGGAGCTTTGAGGTAGATTATTCTTAGTGGGAGATCAGATCAACTTACTCAGGGCTGACATATCTTGTTTTTCTTAGTGTGAGGTAGGATCAACTGACTCAAGAGCTGACAATGCCAACATCATCAAACCTTAATTACAGGAGGTACAAAGGTAGTGATGTAGGCTCATCAAAATTGCAAGTAGGATCTCAGGCTATGGACACCAAGACATGGAATATAGTATGCTATCAGGTTCAGGAAAGGTTAAGGAGTCTAATAAAAGAAAAAGGTTTGAGGAATTATAAGAAAGGCAATTGAGAAGTGCAAAGGCAATTTACAAGGCAATGATGAGCTCAGACAACAAGGAGCATAGGTTTTGTAGTTGGATGAAAAATTCCACAACAAGTTGAAAGAAGGTGTTAGATGATCAGCTTTTTAAGATATCTTAGCTGCTTAAATGAGGATCTCACATGAAGTCAACAAAGATTACAAAGAATAATTGTAAAGACAACACAAGCTTGGCAGCTGTACTGAGGAAGTGCCTTAAAAAGATAGTTTGGATCAACTTTCCCCAATGAATGACTCAGGCATAACAATATCAATCTGTTTTGGTGAATCTGTAGCTTGTGGTTTAATCTCAGTAATCCTATCAAAAGGACACAGATTTTGAAGGTAGTCTGTATTAGAGTGAAGTAGTCACTACCAACATAATCTCATCAGACAGTTGCACCTGAAGTCACATCAGACACAACTGTCCTATGCAAACATGCCTTTATCCAAGGTCCCACTCCTTAGATAACTGCAAATTTAAGTCATATGGTTTCATCTGACATGACCTCAGATGATTACCTCCAACATGGTTTTGTTGACGGTGAATGTTGGATTACAGTACCATTTTCTTTATCTCCTCACTTTTCTCTCTTCAAAGATATCTTTAAATTTGTCTTTGTGTCAGCCCCTGAGTACTCAGCAAGTACCATGGGACTGCAAAGGTATTGTAAAAATAAATGTAAACAACTCATAGCTCAGTTTCAAGAGCTATAAATGATACAACCTGTTGTAAACCATAGCCATAAAATGTGAAGGTAATAACACATTATTACCAAGAGATTTACACATACAAAGTTAGGTTTACCCTCTATTGAGTAAATATGCTCATAGAGAAGGAAGAGTGAAGACTCAGAATATAAAAGGAGGACCAGGCCTCCCTGGACACTTTCCCTTTTCGGGATCATCAATAAAATAAAACTCAACAGTCTGAATACCTCTCTAGGATATTCTGGACTTTCTTCTTCTGAAATTCTCAGTCACTGGTTAATATACAATTAACCTTGGTGATTTCTTCTCTATTCAAAGAAATAGTCTAGTTTCCTTACTGGTCTTCATCAGTTATTTTATTTCATTGTTCATCCCAGGTTCATCACTAGCACCTTTCCTCCTGGACCTCCTCTGCTCCACTCTTGCTGAGGGGTTCTCAAGAGTGTAGCATAGTGGTAGAGGATAAAAGCTGAGTGCGCCAGCTTCTAGACAGCACAGGATATAAAGGAAACTGTGTGAAGCCCTACTGATCCTGTGGACATCTAGTTCTTTCCCTAGATAGGACCAGTACTCATCTTGCCATCAGAAGAGGTTCCTGAGGCATTTGAGCATTAAAGGAACCCATTTCCAACCTTTGGCCTTTGGGCCCACACCTTTCCTCAGACCAGCAGTGAGTTCACTTGCCAGACAGAAGCAAGTGGCTCACACTTTGGTTCTACAGAATAGTCTTATCCTGTGATTTGATTGTGTCAAGGGGCACTGACTTGAACATTCTTCCTGTCATCAAAAATCTTTTCTTGGGATTGGTGGTTGTCAGGGCTGAGCTCCTGACTAGACTGATTGGTGGAAGAGCTTTATTGAAGCCTTCAACCTACAACTATAAACTGAAAGTCTACACTATTGGTACCCCCAAGTGTAGACTGCAGTTAGTTGACCTGTAAGAACAGGGTTTTAGTGAGTTGGACACCTACCAATCTTCTATGCCTAAGCAGATGGTGTATAAGGGTTCCACTCTGGAGATCAGGAGGATCCCTTTTATCTAAGAAGGGTCACTCCAGACTATAGAAGAATCTATAGCCTAACAGGCAAGGGATAGCTACTTGGCTTATCTCTTAGAACTTGCTCTGGGTAGTTTTCCTATACCTCTTGGGGATCTCAATGTATCCAAGAGGCTACCAGAGGTAAGCAAGGATGAAGGACCAAGGTTGACCCTTTCTACCTTCACCTATTGAATTGTGCACTATTGAGCAGATTTCCTTAGGATAATCCTCAATGTTGTGCTTTTATTCAGTTTAGGTCTTGGTGGTAAAGGTGAGGAAAGGGGAGCTGGGCCCCTGAGCTAAGAGGGGGGGGGGGGTTTATATACCCTGACCTCAGCTCCTTCCTTCCTTAGAAGGGTATAATCTGAAACAAGGGGCTGATACCCTTGGATGTATGTTTAAACTGTGTTGAATGTTTCACTTGCTATATTAATGTTTTACCCTCCATGGCTCTTGATACTGAGCCTTGGTGTGACTTAACTGATACCCTACTTAGTACTTATGTATTACATATCTTACACTACTTATTACATATGTAATACATATGTTATGCTATGTTTCTACTTATGTATAATACTTGTTATGCCTGTAATACATGTGTTTACAGTATGTGTTACACCAATTCCTCTTGGTCACTGTACATGTATTTGTCTTGTGAAAGCCTGTGGGACTGCTCAGCAGTCCTCAGGGCTGACAGTGGTGGATTTTCCCTCTTCTGGGTCTGCCAACACCTCTTGGATGTTGGTGTTTGAAAATGTAAAGTGTCTATTCAAATATTGTTGTTGAGACTCTTTGGAAACCATTTCATTTCTCAAAGCACACACCATTAACATATTCACCACCAGCAAAAATTACTCGGACAAGGCTGTCCGAGGTGTTCTCGGACAGTGAAGTCCGAGCGGACTACCGCTGACCGAGATGAGAAAATCTCGGTCAACCACGGTCCGAGATCAACTCGGACTTCACTGTCCGAGAACACCTCGGACAGCCTTGTCCGAATAATTTTTGCTGGCGGTGATTTGAAGCACATCTGGGAATGCTACTCAATATAACCTGCCACCTTGAAAGATGGCCAATGACATCACATTCAGCCATGCCATGTTGAGTTGCATCGCTGGATGTGATGCAAATCAGTTGGTGGTGGCAGTGTATAGTTCAGTATTATTAACATTATTATTATCATTATTACTGATTGTATTTTTTCAGAATGAAGCTATCAAATACACTATTTTTATCCCCACACAAAAAATCCTGTGGCTGTTCAGGGAAAGGTATAGGGTGGTGGTTACAGCTCTTAACTGTCTGCAGGGCAAGAATACACAAAAACGAGTCCTGCTGGAAAAGTGAATCTTGAGACTAAGGTTAATTTGAGGTAGGAGTGGGCAGTCTTGTCTGAGATTACACCTAGAAACTCTTCAATCTCCAGGTAGTGTCATTGTCAGGGAGTGGCTTCTGTTAGGCCCCTTCCTGGCTTAAATTTCAGTCTACACTGGTCACACCCAGGTGTAGACTACAGTTAGATGACCTCTAATGAAAGGATTTGAAGAGGACTAGTCCTTCTTGGACTGGGTTGATGGTTAAGGAGAGCTACAGTTGAGCACAACAACTGCCTAGCTCCAATCCTTATTCTCTTAAGCAGGTGCTCTTTTTCTGCTTTAGGTTATTTATCTCTGCCTTTGTGAGTCCTCACTGACAAAGGTTCTACAAGACTCTTAGGTTTATCAACCTGGTTATTGACCTATGGTTACTATTCACCTATAACCCTTTGCACTATTGAGCAGATGACTTATGTTAAGTATCCTCAAAGGTGTGCTTATTGGGTAATGTTAGGTGGTTTCAGTAAAAGGTGAGGGGAGAGAACAACTCCTGAGCAGGAGAGAGGGGGTTTATATACCTTTCAAGTTACTTCCACCTTACTTTTAGACTATGGGCTGACTTGTGGCTCAGGCTCATGCTTCTACAGGGCTATGTGGGCCAACCTGTGGTTGGTTACTCTTCTGTCAAGGCCTGCTGGTTGGCTCCTGTCATAAGTATATTATGCTTATGACTCTTGAGACTGAGCCTGAGATGTGGTTCAGTTGTTGTACTACTTTATTACATATGTAATACATATATTATACATATGTTACACTATGTTTTACATATGTACATTACTTAGTACTCATGTAATACATATGTTATATTATGTATTACACTTATTTCTCCTGGTTAATTTACCTGTGACTGTCTGGTTTCAGTCCATGGGACTGTTACACAGTCCTCAGGGCTGACAGTCATGGAACACAAAAACATGAGGAAATGTTTTTGGGTTAGTGTAAGATAGATTTATTTGATCTGATTCCAAGTTTTCAAAGCTTATCCAGGAAGGATTTTTTTTTTTTTTTTTTTTTTTTTTTTTTTTTTACCTAAAGCACAGGAAAAGATAATGTTTAAGTGATTCCAACCCTTTCTTGAGATTGGCATTCTAGGTCACAATGTATAGTGGAGGTGAATTTTGACAATGTGAGAGAACATTTGTCCATTGATGTACACACTTGTACTCACTACTCTCAAAAAAATTATTAGGGAATTGGTTCCAGTGCTAATATTTTCCAAGGCTAATGAAGAATTCTAATGCATCCTTCTAGGTGCTTATATATGTTTTTAACATCATAGTGTAGGCTTGTGTATGAGCCCTGAACCCTTGAATCAGGACATCTGTCCTACTCAATCCTCAATCAAAATAGTGTCTTGCATTTCTTTGAGTCACCACATTCTCTGCCAACAATAATTTACTGGTTCAGAGCCTGGATATAAGCCGAAATTGACTCCCTTTACTATCGGACTATGAGGGTCTTCAACCTTCAACTTTCAGGCCAATTTTAGTTTTCAATATGTTGTATCAAGGTGGCAGAAGAAGCATGACCAGTCAATTTTCCTTGGATTAAACAATCCATGAAGTCTTTTTTTTTTTTTTTTTTTTTTTTTTTTCAGAAAGCCTCAGATAGAAATTGTCCAAGCCTTTTTCTGAGCCTTTATTTAGCTGTAGGCAAAGCCTCTGATAAAATTCTCAGATAATCACAATCCATGCTTTTTTATCCAAAAGAGCGACGCAGGAAGTGAGGAATCTCAAGAAATGTTGGTTACAAAAAGTAGATCCTGTGAAGATCCTAAAGTGTTCAGGTTGAACAACAAGATTCCTGGACAATGATATAACTGGTGAAAGACTTGCTGGATTAGACTGACTTTCTTCCCATTGCCAGCCACTTGAGTTTTGATGTATTGTGTTTTTTTTGTATCACTTTCAAGTAAACTGTTTCTTCATCTTGGCTGATTCAGGATGCTTTTGTTCAATGATGCTTTTATCTTTGTTTGACTTGAAGCAAATGATGGAAGATAAAAGTAGTTTGGTTAGGGTTCTGATGAGGTCTGAATGACTTTAATGTGACATGTCTAAGTGTTGTATGTGTTCTCATATCGAGTTCAAGTTCTTTCGTTCCCTCATCCTCGACGACTTATCCAATTCTAGATCTCCAATCAACCTCAACGCCATCATGAGTGCCAGCGGTGAGTGGATCCGTACCGGTCTCGCGTCCAAGACCAAGTGTTGAAGTGATTTATCATCCTTCTGTCAGTTAACGAAGTCGACGACCTGCTTGTATCCCGTCTCTCGGCTCTCGACCCCAATGCAGTCGAAGAGAACACCACCGTGCTGGCTTCCATGGGTCTTAAGGCTACAACCGAAGATGCTGACGAGGAGAAACCTGCTACATCAGCCTCCAAACCTGGTCCGTCACTCTGTTAGCTTAATGGTCACTCAATCCATCTTCAGCAGTCCCGTTAACTCATTCTCCTCCGCGTGCAGCATCTCCGATCGCTGTCAAGTCAGAGCCCGCGCCGCAAAGCCCCGCAGCTAGTCCAACCCAATCAAAAGGTGACCGGCGCACTCTGCGAGAGCTTGTTAAAACACCACATACTGAATTCTTCTCGAATCATGTTACTAGCCTCGCAACTCTTACAAAACCTCTCGCATCAAGTAGAGGTACGTCCATGATACTAAGCCATCAACGATAGGTCACGATCAGAGACTGGTCAAAAGTCTGTATATTCGGATGACCGATGTGCCCCTGGAACTATGTGACTCGCTATTCAGATCAAACTTGCAGACCAACAGGCCGACCCAAATTCCCCACTTTATTCGGCGAAATCATTCGATGACCTCAAATTGTGCGTCTGCGAGCTTACCTCAAGCCAGTCTAGAATTTATCAACTTCGACGGCCGTCTTTGTTCTTTTTCTTGTGTCGCGCAGGAGACCTGAGCTTCTAAAAGGGCTTTATCGGATGGGTTTCCAACGGCCATCAAAGATTCAAGAACGCGCGTTGCCTTTACTGCTTCAAGATCCGTAGGTCACTTATACCATCCCCGACCCACTCTCAGCAAATTTTCACGCTTTGATTTGCCGGCGATCTAGACCCCGAAACATGATCGGCCAGTCCCAATCAGGCACCGGCAAGACCGCCGCCTTCGTCCTCACCATGCTCTCCCGCGTGGACCCCAACAAGAAGGTACCTCAGGCGATCTGTGTCTGCCCTTCGCGTGAGCTCGCGCGTCAGATCCTCGACGTTGCAGACCAGATGGGCCAATACCTCGCCGGCGTGACCAAATGTCTGGCTTCGAAGGACACGCTCACCCGTGGGCAGCGGGTAGATGCTCAGGTCATTGTCGGCACACCTGGGACGATCAAGGACGTAAGGTGCCCCACAGAGCTTCAGAGAAGACGGTCCCAAAGACGGGGTCCCGCCCCACGCGACTGACTTGGCGAGAGATGTTTTCTTTAGGCCCTCACTTCGCATAGGATTAGCGGCACAAGAGAACCGGTGATCGACCCCAGCGGGATTAAGGTCTTGGTTGCAGATGAGGCAGACGTGCTCGTCGGTACTGGTTCACTAGGCGAACAGTGTATCGGAGTCAAAAAGTGGGATCCGATCATCATCGGCAAGCAATCATTAGACTGATCATTATCATCTACGCGATCGGACAAAGTGCGATCGCACGAATTAATCCATCCGCCCAGATAGTCCTTTTCTCGGCTACGTTTCCGGAACACGTGCGCAAGTATGCATCCAAATTTGCGCCCAACGCAAACGAAATCAAGTTGAAGAAGGAAGAGCTGACGCTCGAGGGTATCAAACAATTCTACATGGGTACATCATCATTCATCTATTTATCTCTGAGTCCTGTAATTTACCTGATCCTGACCTATCTTTGACAAATCTAAAAATGAAGACTGCAACGACACGCAGCACAAGTACGAAGTTCTAGTGGAGCTATATCACCTCCTCACCGTCGGCCAATCTATCATTTTCGTCCAAGAGCGTAACACGGCTGATGAGATTTCCAGCCGAATGAACGCCGACGGTCACACCTGTTCTGTACTCCACGGTAATCAAGATGGCATGGGTAGGGACAAGACGATTGATGATTTCCGTGAGGGTCGATCGAAGGTCCTCATTACTACAAACGTAGTTGCGCGTGGTATTGATATTTCGCAAGTCGTCAGTCCCACTCCTACTTCTTTTCCTTCTCCTGAAGGAAAGGATGTGAGAGCTCAAAAGGTTTGCCCTGGGAGGTTTGTTAGAACTTGGTCGTGAATTATGATCTCCCACGTGACCCGGCGAAAGGAGGGGCTGATGCAGAGACTTACTTACACCGAATTGGGAGGACTGGTCGATTTGGTCGAAAAGGAATCTCCATCGTATGCTAACCCTCCATTTGACCTCCCCTCGTGCGTGTGTCGAACTGAAACTAAAACTTGCATCTCTTTAGAACTTTATCCACGATACAAAAAGTTATCAGGACATGATGCGGATCAAGTCCGAGCTAGATATCTCCGATGAACAGCTGGTCAAAGTTGACACCCGAGATTTTGACAACATGGAAAAAGTATGTCCTTCGTCACGTGTGTCCTGTGTTTGTTAGTTGCTGATGTTTTTTGACCATCCGCAGACCTTGAAGGCGGCTATGAAGGCATAAGTAGACTTCCCTTTGATTGTGTTCATCATAAATTCATGTTTCAACCTTTTGCTTGACCCACGAGTAAAGATAAGTTGTGTTGTTCGATTTGAAAATTGTATAGGGTCTCTTTGATTTGATTAGGATGTCGCAACCCATTGCTCTGTGATGTGTCTATCCCTTTCTCCATCGCGTAAAACCTTGGCTGTTGCCCATCAGGTAGGGTGGTGATATTTTGTGACTGTGTATTGTGATCTGAAAACCGCTATCTTTCTACCGTTGAAGGTCATCACGCCTCTCAGAATTTGACTATTTTCCTTGTGGTCTGGTTCAAAGGGCTATAGCTCATGAGTTTTTTTTTTTTTTTTTTTT
>MU167220.1:664109-684407 GCA_015951145.1 Cronartium quercuum f. sp. fusiforme G11
TTTTTTTTTTTTAGTGAACATGGATGCGTTGCAAGTAGGCTTGTGAAGGACATGAGGTATATATATATAAAAACCTGAGGAGTAAAAATTTTTTGGACTACATTTAATGTCAAAAAATTATGCAAAGTTTGAATGACCAGATAATACCTGATTGTTTGAACCGAAGTAAGAATTGCTCTCTGTTTCAGTTCAATTGTTTACTTTCTCTCTCTCATATTCAAATACCCTTTAAGGTTTGAACTACTTATTTCTCAACCTTGGTAAATTTGACTATGAAAAATCAGAAGGTATTAGTCAAATACGTTTAATGTGGTATAGTAGCATCATTTTTTTTTTTTTTTTTTTAAAAAAAAAAAAAAAAAACTAGGGTCAACTGGTTCGGCTTTTGAATTATAAGTGTTATTAGGCAGACTTCACGTAAGAGTAACTGCGCAGGTAGACATTTCATAATAAATTATCACAATATAAGAATGATATACTAGCTGGCATTATTAAACTTGAATTTCAATTACCAGGTGGGAGGAGCATTTGATATAAACTCTTCATTACTACAAGCACAAAAAAAAAAAAAAACGGAGCGCATGTCTTTCTCACTATTTACAACAATGGTATACACTGAGCTTATCGCGCTACGGATACAGTAGAGAAAGAATAATTACAATTTGTAATAATAGACTAAAAATGCGACCAATGAACATAATACACTCTCCCGAGAAGGAAGAAAGAAAAAAAAAAAAAAGGCAAAAGGGGGATTCATGACACAGACTTATCATCTTAACTACAACTCATGTACTTCGTCCTTAATCTCAGAGCCGTGATCGAAGATATGAAACTTCGTCATTCTGTATCAAGTCACCTCTGCCTCTTCTTCTGACCCTATACTCGTCACTTCCATCAAATTCTGTTCGACTGTGGTAGAATCTAACCTAGAGCGAAACCACCCAAAAAATCCGAGCGACGTTCATCAAATCAGCCAACAAAACCCCTCATCGCTTCTCCAAAAAAGGATTAAAAACATCTTTCACTGACTTGAGTGGTTCCAGACGCATCTTCAGTTCTTTCAAGACTTTCGTTACAGGTTTCCAGTCATCAAACTCAGCCCTCAACCGCTTCAGCTCCCTTCCAAAGAGCATCTGTACCAAGCGATCGTCCATCAGACCTCTGAGCGCCCATGGTAATAGAAATGGATTCTGGCGTTCCTTTGGGAAGAAGGAAGAGTCGACTTGAGTGAGCGAGAGCGGCAGCCTCTTTCGTCTTGCTCGTCCCTTCCGAGCTGGTTCCTCTACCCACGTCGGTGACTCTAGCGGCGAAGAAGTCTCGAAGAAGTATCGGACCGCCAAACTGTTGTACCCAAATGATAAGAAAGGTACAAGTCTCAACAACAAGGTCTGTTTGGGCTTTTGCCCTAACTTGAGCACCTGATCGAGGGCGCAACAACGCACTTAAACACGTCTCGATCCTCATACACAGTCGAGTGCCCGACCCCACTTAGGCTCCCAATCACTGCTTCACTCAAATGATTTTGGAGTCCGTGGTCGCTTAGGCCAGCGTTACGGAGCCGTTGGCAAAAAGTTATGAGGTTTGTGAGGAAATCCGTGGAGTAGAACACCGCTGAGTCTATAAAGACTGCGCGCAAGATTGATGGATGTGAGATTGAGTTGTAGAGAGCCGAGTAGAGAGGTACAACTTGATCGTTCAGAGATGCCACCAAGAGCATCTTGATCCCAGTCGAGAGACAAAAGTTCAGGCTAGATCAGACAAAAGTAGCGTTGATCAGGGAAGCACGTCGATGTATTGAATAGCAGATAACGAGAGACGAAGAACACGATTTGGGATTTGTTGTCTGACCTTGCCAGCACAGACTGTGACGCACGACTACGCGGGTCTTGAAATTCAAACAATTCGTGCGCTGCTGGGCCTTCCAATAACTTCAGTGGAAGGAAGGGACATACACCGGATAGAACCACACGCCCAAGGGACTTTGTCAGAGGAAGGTGTTTTCAATCGCTGTCTCTTGAGCAAAATCACTCACTTTCAAGACCGGTTGAAATGCATAACTATTATTGAGCCCCATGAACGGCCCGTTCCATATCCCACACATACACAGCAGCATCACCTTCTCACCACTCACGCCGTCCATCTTGATCAAGCGCTCGAGAAGCTTACAACTCACGATACTCCCCTGGCTATGGGCCACCACAAAGATTGCATCCGCAGCGTGGATACTATGCACCCAATCCTGTCGTTTGTAGAGTTCCTTATATAAGCGATCCACGCGTTTGTCGACTGTGCCGTCTCCCTCCAAGGCTATCAATGTCAGGAACTCTTGGTTGAGGCTCCCGCCCAGATGACCTTCCACATACTCTTGTAAGCTGCTACCCATCATATTAGCAAATTTTGCAGAGGTTCCTGTTGGCTTCCCGATCACCGTCTCCAACCACGGTCCAGGGAACCAGCCATGAATACCGATGACCACCACTTTTCCGAGGGCTTTTAAGCGCTCTTTCTTGTCGACACCCAAGACCTCCAACGGCTTGGGAAGGCGCACACTGATATGACTGTTACGGTGAAAGAGCTCCCGTATCTGCCTCTCACGCGTATGTAAATCCTCAAGCTCGACTTCGGGAGAGATGGGAGGACTAGAGAAGATGTAGGCTTGCACCAAGTCGATGGTTTGCTTGAGCTTGTTGTTAGTAGCCGATTTGGGTGCAAAGGATCGAGGCGGATGCATGAAGGTGTCTTCGAAACTTGGCAGCACGAGGTTGGGAATCGTGGCCCGGGCCTTGCCGTTGACAATTGAGATTCTTGAAAGTGGGAGGGAGCTGTCGGTCAGAGGTTGGTGAATCTCGGCCTTGGGAGGCTCAGATTGAGCCTCGGGCTCGGACTTGCGAGTGGATTGCTGAGCTTGTGCTGATGACCGCGATCCGCCCCAGTACCTGCTTGTGAACGACAATCGCGGCGGAGTTTCTTTGACTGTATGATTAAAATCTTCGGCTGCATTGGCAGTGATTCTCTTCGCATTAACTTCCGGTATGTTCGCCGAAGTCGACCCAACCGGTCCTTTCCTTTTGAGACTGGGAATCCTGGAGAGAAAGGAGGTGGTGGACGGCGGCTGTGGGACCCTAATGGTAGAGGGACCAGCACTTGGGCCCAGATCCTCGGGGCTGGACGAAGTAAGCTCGATTTCCATCGTCTCCACACTCTTCCTTTCTTCATCGACATCACGGGCCGGGATAACTCTCCGAGTCGAGAACATCCCCGCCCATCCACGACTGTTAGTGGGAATTGATTCAGAGATCGGATTGGGGATCAAATCACTCAATTGATTTGTGGATCCACTCTCGCTCTCGGCAGGCGGCCCTCCGATAACATCGAATGACGACGGTTGCGATGAATTTGGGGCTGAGTCGTTAGGCGATAAAGAAGACACGGGCACTCCGTTGTCGTACCACGAATACACCCAACTGCCCACTCGGGCCACATAGGTCTGCGGGTTACTGTCGTTGAGGCTCGGGGTGGTTTGAATTTCCTGAGTTTGTAGAGAACTGGCGTCCACGAGGCTGGCATCCGTACTCTCATGAGCACTACGAGTGCTGGAAGCTGATGCCCGAGTTTCTAGATTCACAGGACGCCCCCAGCCCCACCAAGACGACTGTGTGTCGGAAGCCGTTGAGAGGGCGCGGTCGGACCCGGAAGGTGGCTCAACACCAACCACAGGAGCTGGCTCATCAGGAGCGGAACAGGAAGGACCACCCGGAGAGCCACTCCTTGTTGTGCTCACATCTTGCTTTGAGGTATTGGCAGTGGTGTTGAAATCAGTTGATGGCCTATCTGCCTGAACGCTGTAAGTTTCTTTCGTTGAAGTCGAGATGGTGGTGTCTGAGGCAAGTATTCTCGGATACCAACGGGACGTGCGTCGCTGTTGGGGCTTTGTCATTGGAGCCGGCGGATACGCGTCGTTCACAACATCCTGGCCCCCAGGGGTTGATCCAAAGGGGATGACGGGCACAGCGGGCAGCAATTGGCCAGAATTGACACCAGTCTCTGTTGTACTGGACGCCGCGGGACAAGTCGGTTCGTGAGCCTGAGATGCTGATAGATCTAGAGGCTGGCGACTGAAGCCAAACCAACTTGATGGACGCGCTGAAGATCGGGGCTGAGGGACAGCGTTCTTCTCCTGTGAGGCCTCTGGAATGGTAGTCAGAGCTGAGCCCTGAGATGGTCCTGAGGTGTCTGGTTCCTTCGGTTCTGACAGACTGGACGGAATGGATGGTTTGACGGTGTCTTCTTGAGAATCCAATTGATTGTCCGACTGGTTGGGCGGCTGATTACTGGCCGATTGCCATCCGGGAAGCCAGCGGGTCCCTTTGACCATGTCAGTTTGAGAAAGCGCTTGGTCAATAGGCTCTTCGATAGCGTCTACCAGGATCGGATTGAGGTCTTGGAGAGGAGAGTCTGTAATGGGCTCTGGCGAATCAAATCGGCTCTCGGAGTTGGTATGTTGAGTTGATCGGAGTGGTACAAAGGTTAAGGAGTTGACTTGATGGATTGGTGGTGAAGAGGCGAGGTCGGGCGTGGCTTTCAAGGTGGGAGAGGATGTTTGGGCAGATATGATTCGATTGAGGGTCGACAGGCAAGAGATCTCACTTTGCCTCTCGCCCTCCCTGCGTAGCTTCAATCTCGATGGCTGGACGTCACCTAGCTGAGTGGTGGGTTGAAGAGCTTGTGCTTTACCAGGGGCGAGAATAACAGCCAGTGGAGTGTGTTGTGAACTGAAGGTACGTTTGAAGGTGTTGGAGAGAGATCGAGAGTGAGGTGTGTGAGAAGGCAAACGAGAAGTTGATGGTGGGCTGTCTGGGTTCATCGCTCATGATTTTGTCCGTCCGCACCGATTCTGCTCTCACCGGTGGAGAGGCAAGAAGTTGGGCAGAATTGTGTGAAGTGTAGGGCAGGTGGTAGCAGGTGGACCGTGATAGAAGATGGAGCTTAATCGAGTCTTGGGGGCTGTCCTGTCCTGTCCTGGGCCTGGGAACATATGGCACAGAGTGAGTATTGAGATACAGACAGCCAAACAGAAATCATTCACGCAACCTATTTGAATAAATAAATAACTCAGTTATCAACTTGCACCCCCTTTCTCACCACTGCTCAACTACACAAAACTCCCAAAAATGTTTGTTTGATTTCACATTCTACTCTTTCTTCATAGCAAACAGGCTGAAACATGAGTTTCATAAGAATCTTCAAGGTTGAGGTTTTGAAAATCCCATTTGGCAATTGTTGTATGTCTTTGCAAACTCAATGGACCTACTACATCATGAAAACTTTTGCTTATCCAGCCCACCAATTCTCCAATAGTGAGTTTTCCATGAATTTATAACGATTCTTGCTCATCTGCAAAATTTCAGTTGACAAGAGTGAGTAAAGGAGTTAGACTCAAACAAAGTGGCCTAACTTTGTATTGCTGAGAGGGAGGAAAGTCCTTTGTTTTTTCATCAAGGAAACTTGCTCCCTCTTGCTGTTGCTTCAAATGATCATAATGAAATGCACTCTAAATTTCAAAACAAGCTTGGAAAAAGGGTAGGTAAAATGGTAAGGCCTGCATGATATGGGTTGACCCCAGGAAAGGACAAATCAAATTATTTCATTTATGTGGCCTTTTTGGGACTTGAATAAGTCATAATTACAGCTCCTAGGCTTTTTTCTTTTCTTTTTTTTTTAAAAAAAAAAAAGTGCATGTTGCATTTTTGCATATCACACAATTTGCACATGGGTTTATTGTGAGAGACATAGAACCTAAAAATTTGTCACGTCTGTCATCTCGGTGGGTCTAAGTGGATGAGCTTTCTTCTATGGTGGCTAGTGTCAAAAGGCTTTTGAAGAGAGCCTGGGTCGGGTTTTATCCTCAATTTGAATCATGAAGAATTCTGTAGCTCATCTTACAAATCTGCAAAGTTGATAATAACAGGTACTTGAGATTTGGTAAGAGCACAGCTTCTACTTTTGGTAAGCCAGTGTTAACAAAATCCCACAAAAATCTTCACAGAAACTATAGTTGAGTTATCCACCAATTGGACCGTGGTTTTCTTCTAAGTGAGATATCATGAGATTCTACCTTAGGCAACATGTGAATGGTACAAGCCGAGTTATCAGCCCTGAGGACTGTGTAACAGTCCCATGGACTGAAACCAGACAGTCACAGGTAAAGTAACTGGAAGAACTATTTCAATCAATTCAAAAACAAGAGACAACTAAAGAGACTCCCCCTCCTAGAATTGTTGAGGTAGCCACACCACCAAAACCATCTCACCTCCACTTGGTTTCTTGTTGTATGCTACATGAGGAGTTATCTGGTTGTTTTCAATATGCAACACAATAAAGACTGAACTTCTATTTTTTGCAGGAGGCCCAGCTTTCTTTTGTTGAAGACTCCCTTTATTGTACCTTATACTTGAGTATGGAAAACATGAATTCTGGTTTATCAGAATGACTCTTGGTATTTCATACTCCATGATAACCCATAACTTGTGGGTTATCTTTTTGCTATGGGTTGAATATCACAGATTTGGCCACTGTACCATACAGTAATTGATCATTTGCCTTGAAGTTGGACAAGACAGTGATAGTAGGTTTGAGCTCCAGTTTTATCCACCGAGTTTTGATTGGTCTTGATGTCGGGTGTTCAGAGGTGTTTCGGGGCGGGTCAGGCCGTACCCAGATCTGAGCCGCAGACCGCGTATCCTCAAAACTTTTTACGGTGTGATCGAGAATATCTTCACTCGACCAGCCCTGGCAACCAGTAAATACCCTTGCACGATCGTATCAATAATTAGATACCTTCGGCCATTGGATAACTCCGATAATGTTATCACGTCACTTCCCCATCACCCGTCGAAAACTTTTTCGAAGTCCGCTTACCCGTTCAATTTGCTTCACGCCGCGCCTACAAGAACTCGATGATTCGTCCGCTAAGGGTGTGAATCGCAACCCCAGCCAATCAAATGCGGATAATCTCTCAAGGCCAATTCAGCCAACACCCAACCATATTATCCGTGAGTGCCCAGGTCTTTGGCGTCTCGTGAGCAGGCTTAGGTTAACATGATTCATCATGATTATTCATCATCTAATTCCTTCAAGAGCAAACGAAAACATCTACTGCTAGTAATGACAGACAGGCTATCTCACAAATTAGATCTCCACCGTCTTTTTCAAATCCACAAAGAGTGCAAGGCCGCTATTCCTATCAACATTCCCCGACTCCGCCACGAGCCGATCCAAGACAGCCCTTCGCAAAATATGGGCCACCCTCCAGCTACCCGCATCATCCCCAAAACTACCCGCCCCCACCCCGAGATATGCGACGGGGTCCACCTTCCTGGTCTGGAAACGGTAGCCAAGCAGCTCAGTGGCAACCTTCGTGGCCAAATCATCCACAACCCACCTATTCGCAATCTTTTCAATACAATCAGGTTCAGCAGCGCGGACCTTACCAGCCTCGAGGGAGTGGTGCCCATGGCACGCCGCAGATGTATCCGAACCAACCCCAGTTTTTTGGACCTCGCCCGGATGGTATACATGGCGCATCGCAGCCTCACCAACAAGCCTTCCAAGGGCCTTGGAGAGGGCCGCGTTTCGCGCCTGAAGGCCCAGCACGCCGCTCTAACCCCGCTTCTGGTCCGTACAACCCAGTTCGTGGTCCATACAATTCTGCTTTTGGAACTCCGCCATCAACGAGCGCACGGGATCCTCAGGTTGAATCATTCACCAATAAGGCGGATTCGGGGCCCTCTAACTCGTCGTTAGCAAGTGTACTCGCAGCTCGGAGAAAACAGGCGACCGGCTCCAATCAGTCATACGGTCTCGATATGAGCGATGTCTCAGGACTTCACACACTCGACCAATTTGTCGGAAATCAACCCAGTCAACCAACTTTCACACCACAATCGCCACGAGAACCTCGAGCGATGGGACCTTCTTACCAAGCGAGCTGGGATCAGGCCCCGCACCAGTACAAGCACCAACCCGCTTACGGACCGACGAGATTTTCAAAAGGACCTCGTCATGAATATATGGGCACAACTCCACCGTCCTTCGGCCAATCTCTAGCTACTGACCGATCTCCGATGCGCGAAGGCCCCGGCTGGAATCCCAACCGAGGTGAGTTTGCTGCCCGAGGTGGTACGGCGGGAGCCAGAGGTGCAGGAAGAGGTGGCGTTAACCGAGGGAGGGGACGTGGAAACACGCCGGGACAGCAGCGAGGCAGAGGAAGAGGGACGTTATTTACCAAGTTTGACGAGCCAAGCTTGCCACCCCCACCCCAGTCCATTTTGAACGAAAGAGGCGAGTTTGGGGAAGAGCCACAACCTTCGGGTTCTCCACATGGTATAGCCGGGCTTAGTGGAGGAATTGATGTGGGTAGTAAAACAGACGATGGTGTGGGCCGGGAAACAGACCACCAGATCATCTCAAAACTTTTGCTCAGTTCTTCGACCCCAATACAGCTTCCGGGATTCGAAAAGCCGATCCGGATTTTGCCCACTGCGACTGATATGGTTCAAGCAAGCTATGAGATTGAGTCTGGAGGTACGGCACTGACGGATCCGAAGAGAAGGACAAATGTGGTGGGACGAGCACGGAACTTGGTCAGCCAGAATTCCTCAATGAATCTCGATCAAAAGAGACAAGCTGTGGCAGTGGTGGACTTTCTCTTGCTGTCGAAGGAGGAGCGCATGCAGAGGGTGATTTGATGGAATTCAGGATACTTCTGCGCGATAACCAGATCAGGCCTTGTATTTA
The DNA here is from genome assembly GCA_015951145.1 of Cronartium quercuum f. sp. fusiforme G11. NCBI lineage: Eukaryota > Fungi > Basidiomycota > Pucciniomycetes > Pucciniales > Coleosporiaceae > Cronartium > Cronartium quercuum. Next base: position 672,906 of record MU167220.1, read on the forward strand.
TCTTTACTCGATCTCTGTTTCTTTGTTTGAATGACAAATAGAACATGCTAAGGGAATGATACTTTTGTCAATTCTTGGGAGCGCACTCGCGCTCGCGCTCTTAGCCATCTCATAGATGTCATACCATGCTCATCAGAGCCACGAGTGGTGACTGTGATTCCGAAAGTGAACTCGTATAATGCCATAAGCTGAAGTGATGCCCGACCATGCCCAAGTCCCTATCACACAATCAGCCTCTGGCTAATTGACTGACTGATCGATCGACTGATTGACTGGAGAATTTGGACGAAACGATTGGTATGTTTCAACTCTGACATGAGTGTTCAAAGTGAATGATAATTTTTTATACCGCCCGTGATTGCCTAAATAGGCAGCTCTCCTTTGTTTACTTACATCCCCAGCCTCAGTCTCGAAAGTGGTTGTGTGTTCCATGCCACTCATAAAGTCACTTGCTCAAGTGTAATATCCTTAGAAGAGTTGACTTTATATTCAGATAAAGTTACAAGGAGGCATTTAATTGATTCAAGAAGAACCTTTTTTTTGATCCTACCCGTCAAAGTTTTCCTCAACAAGTTCACCTTTGGGCTGCTTCGTCTCTTTCTCTCTCTTATATAGAGACCAGCATCCGAGAACTGTTATAATATGATTTCAAGCGTCACCTCATTCAAAGTCCATTATCTGAAAATCGTCCATTCAGAAGAAAAAAAAAAACCTCACTGAAGAATTTGATTTAAAGGGTCGCACAGATTGAATGAGACCAAATAAAAATACAGAAAGTCATAATGTACTTGGCTATCAGCATGCATGATTATAATATACGATGTGTTTTTTTTTTTTTTTTTTTTTTTTTTTTGAAGCTTTAACTTTGAATAAAAAAAAATGCTTGACCACATCAAAAATTTTATTTTAAATTTTTAAATCATATTACTGTACCCAACATCTCATTCATTACTCGAGACAATCTTGAATGTGTCCGATTGGGCAAAAAGAAAGCCAACCTGATCATCACCAAACCAAATACCCCACATTGTTAGCATTCTCTCGTACCCAGATAGATACTTTTTTTTTTTTTTTTTTTTTTTACAAAAAAAAAGAATAATCTTTCAATTATTCAAAGTCATTTTTTGTTTTGTTTCAAATTTCACACTCACCTCGCTCACAAAAGCCACACGAAAGGTCGTTCCTGACTCTAAATTAGGCTCCGCAGGGAGTAAATAAGATCGAGTCGAAGATTGAACGTTAGTTTGAAGTACCCTTTGAAAACCCGTGTTATCATTCTTAATCGCGATATCAAAGTTCGGTGGGTCAGTTTTATCATAAGTCCAACCTATCTGTAATGTCTCATCGTCGCTCCTACCCGCAAATGCGATGAATCATCAATTTATTTATTTATTTTTCTCAGGGAAACTCATAAGCGGTTCAGTGTAAGACACTTACTTCCAGGTGTAACCTTTTGGGGGAGGATTTATACCGAATCCAATACAATTCCCAAATAGGCTGATACAAGCCATGACAAGACTAATAGCCTTAAAGTAGCGCATATTAAAATATTTTAGATTGAAATGACACAGTTCGAGAACTTTTTTGAAAGTAGTTATATATATATTTGTGTAAAGGTAGCGGTTTTGATAAGTTTCTCAAGATTTATTTTATTTTATATATATGATGAGATGAAACGAAAAAAATAAAATAAGGGGGATGAGATGACGATGATGATTGGATTAGTAAATCTTAAATATGATAAAGTGAAAAGGATTTAAGTAATAAGCCAATTGATCAACCGGTTGTTTTGGTCAAGAGAAGATCATCACACAGCAGAAGCTGTGTCAAGGATAAAACTCCGTCATGATCATCATTAACGTTCACAATCCAACTACTATAACCATTCTGCATTTCTCAGCAGACTATAACGTAATCCGAGCTGTGTCACAGCATATGAATGAATGACGAGCATCCCTGAGTCAGACGATCACGTGATCTCTTCTCTAATTTGGTCATCACTCGGTGCATCCCAATGCGGGTAGCTGTGGTGATTAAAGTGAGATACAATATAGTTAGCATGTTGTCACCGCTCACTCCATTGTGGGCCATCTCGTCCTCCAAGTTAAACTGAGCGATCTCGAAAGACCTACATACTGATGAGGTTTGGAAAAGCCATCACTTTTGTGTTCAAAGTCAAGGTGACTAGAGTCAGTGTTGCCTATTGAAAAAGACTGTCTCCCTCAAAATTGGAGTTTAAAGGCATTAATTTCACACCATATCCTATCTTCCAAACACCAAAAACTCCAATGAGAAAAAAAATAATAATGTTGTACACTTAAGAATGGTGAATTTACAAGACAATAATTCGATATTAGAGGAAAAGTTTAAATTCTACACAGAAAAAAACAAATGCTGAGATCTGAACGAGCGCCGAAAAAATTAAAAAAAAAAAAAGTAAGAAATAAGATGCTGCTGTTTGATTGAGTGTTACAAGTGGAAAGGAATGTTCATCATATCAAGCTGACATCCTACATACATCAACACAGGACATTATCATACAGGAATCATTTAACCAAAACCTAATGAAATCAAGGTAAGGAATTGTAAATTGATCAAAGAGTTGAGGTAATTTCAGTATGGTTTGAAAGTTGATCTGATTCACCAACTCGTTTTTCAAGAATCCTGATCTTGAATGGATGAGCTTCAGTAGCTAGAAGATATATGAAAATCAACCCAGTGGTTCGTGTTAATGAAACTTTACAAGAATCAGAAAAAAAAAAATAGGAGTGACTCACTAAAGACCCACTCATCAAGCGAGAAATACTCTCGTGGAGAGAAAATCAGATAAAGGTACTAAGAATGCCCAGCAAGAATCTCATCAGACAGATAGTATCTAGGACGGGAAGGAAAATGAAGTGATCAACAATTACCTTGAAGAATTCGCCTGTTGTATGCGCCAAGAGGAAGCATTATCAACTGATTTTCCTGTCCCATGAATCTGATTGACATGGTAACTTACTGAAAACAAATGATTCACTAGGAAAAGAAGAGAAATTAATTTTTATGCAATCTCAAAAAACTCTGTGTCAGATAAATAAAAAGAGGTGAATGCTACATACCTGCCGTCGATTGTTCCCCAATCTGGTTGATCAACATTCCTCAGGCCGCGATAGCCACCGCTCACTTTACAAGTCTCCTCCAAAGCTTCAAAGATTTGCCAGGCGCGTTCTTGCCATATCGGGTCACCCGTGAGCCGCCATGCATACCAGATGCTTTCCAGAACTTCTGGTCTTAATATGAACTCTCCCTTCAAAACTACAAGAGATCGATCGTAGGTGAATTTCTACGACAATTGATTGGGTAAGTAAGTTGGTATTCGAGTTCCCGGAAATGAATACACAAGGCTTACGTCTGGCCCGAGACCCGACTTGGTCGAGTTGTATGAGTCGTAGCATGTCTCAGCTAATTCCAGTCCTGAACAGTCCGCATATTTAGGTACTCAAATGATTATCCCAAACGAGTTACCGCTTTACTAACCCAGTTCAAAGACATCTTCAATGTCCAACAACTTTGCCCCTAACATCCAATTCCCAGCTTGAGACCGTAAAGCAACAGCACATTGATTTCAATAAAAATGAATGAAGAAATTAGAAGAGAATGGTGTTTAAACAAGACTTACGCGCGAAGCAAGCAAGATGGGTCATGAAATTCTTTTGGCCACCTTCACTTGGGGAAAACTCGATCAAATAGGGACGCCGGATGCCTTTGGACCATTTGAGAAGATGTTTTCTCGTGGAATGTACAGCCTCTTGCCAATCTTTTGTACAAGGCAAAGAAAATGGTCAGAAATGACCTTTAAAAGTATGATATGAAGCGGTCGAATATAGTTCACATTTGATGTAATCCACGGCCTGATCACCTATCAACTGCCAGTATTTTACAGCATACTGTAGCCCATGAAAAGCAGAAAAACAAAAAACAAAAAAACATTAAGCCCTCATGCTGTTCAAAGAAAATTCAGAGTAAAATAAGCTATCTGCTGACCTCCAGAAAGCTATCAACGTTTCCTCCCCAGCCTACATGATCTCCACGCGGAAGTCCAGAAAAGATGTGCAGAGTCTGAGAATGTAAACCCGGCAACACTTGCGGGTTGCCTTCATTTCATCAAGAAACAGATCATCAGAACCTGATCTCCAATATTGAATGAAGCGAGAAATTTCTTACTCATAATCTTACGACTTGTGTTATCCGCACGTCGGCGATATGAATCATTCCCACTCCAGTACGAAACTCTATCAAACTCCAACGTCAACGAGCCTACGTCAAACTCTAGATCAGCACTTCAAGTTCTCTGTAGTATTGCACCAACCCAGAAAATCTTACCAGCTTCAGCAACAGTGGTACCAAATCCAAACGCAGCTCGGCCGCTGTCAAAGAAAACCCAGGGATGTGGGATAGGTGAGCTTCCTGCCCATGCGACCTCAAGCTTAGTCGCAATATCTACTGCTTTCTGTAGGAGTCGGGTGTCGTTCGCGCCCGTGAGTTCATAAGTTGAAATGATGCTACCAAGATAGCGAATCGTCGTCTCAAAAACTGAAGTTGGTTGGTCCGGTACATGTGACTTGGTGAAGTCGGTGTGCACGGTGTGATTGATCGCGGCTCGTAAGCGGTCCTACAAACACCGTTAACACCTAGATATACCATTCGTCTTGTACCTATCCTGTTGACTTTCTTTTCAAAATAAATAAACACATACCTCGAGCCCCATCACAAAGAGTGTGGTCATTGAGTCTACAATGGTCGCTCCCCAGCCATTTCTCGTATCAGAAAAATGGTGAGAGACAGGTTGAACTGAAAGTGCACCAAATCATCTTGAGCACTCTCATTATAAATACAATAAATCAAAATTAGAGAAGGACCATCACCTACTTTCATCATGTCCCCAGGCATAAATTACATAACTATCATACGCTTTCACAAATGCATCGCGTATCTTGAGTTGTCGCTCACGGGTAAGGACGCTCGGACCTAGCGCTGGAGGTTGAAGCTGACGTAAAGATTTGCTGATCCGGATCCGGTGGTTAACCTGAGTAGGTGTTCGATACCATGTCACTACCAAGCATCCGGAAACAAAAAAGCAAAGGCAAGAGATGACGCCCAGTAAAAGTTTTGTTGTGGGACACTTCTGACGAGCAAGTTGTGGAGAAAGGTCATAGTGAGTTTGTGATAGTGATTTTATTGGTAAAGCTTCATACTTGGCTGATGGAACTCGAGCCATAAGTTATTGTCTAATGGGTGTTTGACAAAGGTGACAGGTATTCAAGGAATGATATGAAAAGTCTTAAGAGAATGAATGAAGAACTTGTGTTTTGGCTTTTGGTGTGAATGATGAATGATAGCTTAGCTCAGAATTAAGTGATAGAACTTAGATTTCATATCGAGCTTTGGGAAGTACTTAAGATAATCGTGATGAGCAGGTTATAAAAACTTAGCTAATTGGATCCTCTGATAAGTCATGATTATGTATGCTCCCTGATCGCGTCAGTGTCAGTGTCTTTGGATTGATAATTAATTAATTAATTAATTACAGTCTGTGCACATCAAAGTGGAAAAGCAGAGCATGGGTCCTACCTACTTACTTACTTAGCGAGTTTCGACTCATAAACTCGATCGGATTCATATACAATGTAAGTACTTAATCTCAATGGAATCCAAAAGGCTCGCAGACCAATTCACAACCTTAGTTCGAGTATAATCCTAGCTGATTCCGAGATTATCAATATATCAAGAGTTCCAAGATCAAATTTTATGCACTTGGTAAACCACTCGGTTTCTGTTTGAAAACTTCCAAGAAATGAATTTGGAGTCCTGCTTTAGCCACATGCTACATTCTCCTCTAATCAATCACTAGTCAAGCTCGTTTGCATGTCGACTCGTCACTGCAAACAAATCTGATAAGCTGCTTCTCGCTTGAAATCCAAAGTTTTATTCAATACATCACGAGCCTGTTTTGGGGGTCTAGTGCCATCTCCATGGCTGGTGCCACGAATCAAGGACTTTCTGATCTATTCTGGTTATCTTAGAGAACTTCTTTCCAGGCTCTCTCGCTGTCCTTACCCTACCCTTTCTTTGCTGAAACACCAGGAATTCGCAGCCAATCGAGAACGGGAAAGTTGGGTTGACAGGGACAATCTTGTGACGACATTGTTTGATCATACTTAGGTCCCACCATTAAAAAGCATGCTCTGACGCATCAGAGGCACAGTGTCAATGAAATTCGACCTTCCAGACCAAACGCTCAAAAAAGTCACACGTGGGCATTGAGCCATCCTTAAAAGCATTGACTGTACTACCACCAAACTGCTCAACAGACCAGAACAGCATAGGGTTTTGATTTTATTCTTCCTTCTAAGCCAGAAGGTTTTTATACAACATGTCCTTCTACTCTACGAAGGACTATACAAAGATTGACGCCACATTCCTTGAATCTGGATTCTTCTTCCGATTAGCCTCAATGAAATCATCACACACCATCAATCGCATGCGTCGTTCAGCCTATCACATTGATGAGGGCCAATCTGCTACCTCAGACAATGGTTGGATGAGTGGTATGAAATGCCGACTACTTCTTTAACAGCGCAGGAGCAGAAGTGCCTTGGCTAAGCCCGTTACCGGCAGCGTAAATGGCAGGAGTCCCCGCCTGCGCCAACTCATCGGCGATACGGATGAGAGCGTTGTACTTGGCCACTCGCTCAGATCGAGCAGCTAAATGTTACAAGTTACATCAGCCACACTCATCAAATGCGCCTATGAAGAAGAAAGCACGCACGGGCACCGGTCTTAATTTGACCAGATCCAAGACCTACGGTGATGTCAGCAATGGTAGTGTCTTCGGTCTCGCCGGATCTAGAGATGTAAAAAATAAAGCTGAGTTGCGTCACAAAGAACCAGGTTCCAGTTCTCCAAGACTACTTACCGGTGAGAAACCATCACACCCCATCCGTCAGATTGGGCTAGTCGGGCAGCCTCAATTGACTCGGTGATGGTACCGATTTGGTTCACCTTGAGCAACAGACCATTGCAAGCCTTCTTCTCAATAGCGCTAAAAGGATGTGGACTGTCAGTGATGGCAAGACGCTCATAAAATGATGAAGTGGCCTTACGTCTTGATTCGCAGGGGGTTGGTGACTGTCAAATCATCACCGACGATTTGGATACCAGCGTTCTTGGTGAAGTGAGACCAGGCTTCCCAGTCATCTTGGTCAAAGGGATCCTCGATCGAGACGATGCCGTATTTCTTGATCCTGTATGCCAAACAATGATATCAGAATCAAGACTCGTGTGCTTATCATAGAGTTTCAGTGGGCAACAAACATCTGGATGTAGGTCTCGGATAGTTGGACACCCGTGAGCCACTTGGAAGGGTCGGACTTGGGGTTCTTGAAGTCAAGGTCGTATTTGCCATCCTTGTAAAACTCAGACGAGGCTAACACAGGGGGACAAAATGATATGGGTCAAATTACCGTCGACCTTTATCAAAGCAATAAAACGAACATACCAACGTCAAGCGCGATCTTAACCTTTCCTTCGTAACCAGCCTTCTTAATGGCTTCGGTCAGGATGTCAAGAGACTCCTCTGCGCCCTGAACGTTGGGAGCGAAACCACCCTCGTCACCGACATTGGTGGCATCAATACCGTACTTGGTCTTAATGACACTCTTGAGGGCGTGGTAGGTCTCAGTGCCGATCTTCATTGCTTCGTCGAACGAAGTGGCACCGGTCGGTAGAATCATGAATTCTTGAAATGCCAAGGCATTACCAGCATGCGAGCCACCGTTGATGACATTAAAGCACGGCAAAGGAAGGACATAAGGAGTTTGGGTGCCAGCCAGTTGAGCGATATGAACGTAGAGAGGGACACCCTTCACGAGGAGGAATACATGAGTTTGTTTGACAAGTCCTTCCTGATTTGAAAGCACAAAGACAGAACGTACCTTTGCCGCTGCACCAGCCTTAGCAACAGCGATACTGACACCCAAAATAGCATTAGCACCATATTTGCCCTTGTTGGCAGTGCCATCAAGCTTGACGAGGAAGTCGTCCACTGCCTTTTGGTCAGTTGCCGCAAGACCCGATTTAATCAACTGAGGGCCCAGAATGTTGTTGACGTTGTCGACAGCTTTCTGTACACCTGTAGGTTATTCGACATGAAGGAGACCGATCGTCAGCCATCTCGGGACCTGCCATCAGTTAAAGAAAGGGAAAGGAGGACCGACCCTTCCCAAGATACTTGGACTTGTCTCCATCCCTCAACTCGACAGCCTCATGGGCACCAGTCGAGGCACCAGAGGGCACACCAGCTCGGAAGGTACCTGCCCGTAAATAGCGTCATCAGTTGATCGACGCAGGACCAATATAGGACGGCAATGTCGTTCTTACCCTTTTCAGTGGTCAGGTCAACCTCTGAAAATTAAATAGCGACACGTTGAGGGGCAAAGGAAAAATGATCTAGTTATGAGCAAGCTTAAATTAAACTCATATGAGGGAACGAAAAGACCCGGTTGATTGACTCACCAACGGTAGGGTTTCCCCGAGAGTCAAAGATTTGACGAGCGTGAATGTTGGTGATAGGCATGTTTGTGTTCTGAAGCAGAGGATATAGAGAGGTAGCTGAGGCAGAGGTAAACAATTGAGGATTTGTTATGGGTGGGTATGGGTAACTGGCAGCTGAATAGGACGGGAGTCTAGCGGAGCAGTATTTGAATATTGAGCTCGATCACTGTGACGTGATGGTCCAGTTGGCCCCGATCGGTTGGGGCAGTGACGGCCGAAGCCGGGAACTAAGGGCATCTGCAACCGTTGCATAAACCCCTTCATTACATCAATTTGATGTAATGGAACCCAGATTTTCACACTCGTGCCCAACAAAAAGGGCTTCACTAGTTAACTTAACCAAGTCTCTCCTGAGAAGCCTCCGAGGCCTCGAGGAGGGACTTCTAGCTAATGTCGGACAATTGCCCTGAGAGCGACAGACTCTGGGCCATCTCCTACCTGTATTCCAAATTTCCCACTAACTCTGTCAGGGAGTGGCTCCTGTTAGGCCCCTTCCTGGCTTAAAGTTTAGTCTACACTGGTCACACCCAAGTGTAGACTGCAGTCAGATGACCTCTAAGAGAGGGTTTGGGGAGGACTGGGTCTAGTTTTTAAGGAGAGCTACAGTTGAGCACAGCAACTGCCTGGCTCCAATCCTTATTCCTTTAAGCAGGTGCTCTATTTCTGCTTTAGGTTGTTTATCTCTGCCTTTGTGAGTCCTCACTGACAAAGGGTCTGCAAGACTCTAAGGTTACCAACCTGGTTGCTGACCTTTATGTTCTCACACCTATAACCCTGTGCACTATTGAGCAGATGACTTTTATTATAAGTATCCTCAAATTTGTGCTATTGGGTAATTTAGGTGGTTGTGGTAAAAGGTGAGGGGAGGGAACAACTCCTGAGCAGGAGAGAGGGGGTTTATATACCTTTCAAGTTACCTCCCCCTTACTTTTAGACTATGGGCTGACTTGTGGTTCAGGCTCATGCTTCTACAGGGCTATGTGGGCCAACCTGTGGTTGGTTACTTTTCTGTCAGGGCCTGCTGGTTGGCTCCTGTCATAAGTATATTATGTTTATGACTCTTGAGACTGAGCCTGAAATGTGGTTCAATTGTTGTACTACTTTATTACATATGTAGTACATATATTACAGTATGTTTCTACATATGTAATCACTCATTACCTATGTAATACATATGTTATATTATGTATTACACTTATTTCTCCTGGTTACTTTACCTGTGACTGTCTGGTTACTTTACCTGTGACTGTCTGGTTTCAGTCCATGGGACTGTTACACAGTCCTCAGGGCTGACAAACTATCTTTAACAATCTTTTTGGTCCAAAGCCCAAAAAGTCATTGGTGACCTGGGTACATATGCCCATGTCATCAGATTACTATTTCAATCTTGCCAACCCAGGCTAATTGGTTGGAATGGCAATGAGTGTGAAGGTGTCAGGGTGGCTAATCAATGAGTCCTAGCATGGCCTAGTTCATGTACCTAGGGTGAGTCCTGACTGAATCCTTCTGGGTATGACAGGTGAGCTGGTAGAAGTTCAAGAGGGTGATCACTTGAACTTGTAAAGGCCTACTGTAAGTTAACAGAAAGAAGTGGTCAGCTTCTAGACCTTACACTGTTCCTCAAAGACTAGAAGTCTAAGAGTAGCCTGAGTTCTTAGGAACAGCAGGGATCTTGCCAACAAATAGTTGTGAGAACTGAGTCTATGACCAAAAGAGTACACTACAAAGTAAGAGACTTACCTAGTAGTAGAACCAGAATCAAAACAACAGATAGGGCTACAGTTGAGATAAAGCAAAAGGATGTAGAACACAATGAAGCTTAGGAATCTAAAGGGTAGAGTTGACTGTAATTTGAGTTTCTGGGTGGGGTGTAAAAGAAAACAATGACTCAATCTAAGGTGAAATTTTCCAAAGTAATAACTAGTGGTCTCTCTGGGAGATGGCAAGTTAAGGCTGCTGAAGTGTGTGTTCATAAAGATTGGGTCAAGTTCTATCTATTTGGGTAGATAGCTTCTCTATATATAGCTGAACCAAAGATTTGTTTATTTGCAGTAGTCCACCTGGATTTCTTGCACTTTGCTGGACTGAATTCTTGTGTAGCATCGTGATTCAGGGTTTACTGGGGCCTGGAAACATAATTTCCTGTATCTTGTCTTCAGGGTAATCTTATAGCATTCCAGGTACTTTTAATGACCCAGGTAGTAAGGGTGTTTATTAGGAATCTACATACTTGAGAAGACTTCTGACTGGATTAGTCTGATAAATACAGAGTGGCATAGTAAATCTACTCAACCTGATTTTTTTTTTGGATCAACTAGTCTAGACTTCAAAGGTTCACAAGGCTTTTTTACTCTTAGTGATCAAGCCTGTACTCTTGTTACCATGTTAGATGGGTAAATGAAGGGTGCCCCTTCCTTCTCTTAGTTTAGTCATCCTTCTACTACTGTAATTGTACTGGTTTGAGTTTGTTTCAAACTAATTATTGTAATATTTTTCAAGCCTTGAATACTAGGCTTGTTAGATGTATATGAGGTTTTTATCTCTTTACAATGGATTTGAGTCTTTAACACTAGACTTAAAGGTGTTGCAATTATGCATATTTGTTGGTTATATTTTCTTTTAATGAAACTAAAGTGAAGATCCTATGGATCTTACTAGTAGGTAAGATCTTGAGGGCTGACAGCACCTCATCTAGGAAGCTCCTCCCTCTTGTCTTTAGGGTGCTTGAGAGGGAGCTAGTTGAGGAAGAAGATCAACAGTGTCTAAGTGCCAGCTGAGTGAAGCCCTGACTAGGGATTCAGCACCTTCACTGTGTTTCAGACAGGCTGGTTCTCCTGCTCACCCACACTGCCAAGATATTTGTATCGGATGGGCCTATCCGATGTTCTATCACCCCAAGATATGCGA
>MU167221.1:85607-98960 GCA_015951145.1 Cronartium quercuum f. sp. fusiforme G11
ATATCCGGGTACACTGGATCAACTTAATCAGTGTGGATTTGGGCTTGATTTTACACCTTGGATTACAATATTCACGAATCTATCACGGTCAAAAAAAAAAAAAAAAAAAAAAAAACCAATCCTGTATCTGCAAAAAAGAAATCAAGAAATCAAATTATTTTACACAGTAGAGGTAACCTCAGGATAGGACCCCAAATGCCTTCAAAATTTGCATCAACATAGGGTTGAAATGAGAGTATAAAACCTCACTTTTAACCAGAAATGGTGGGATTAGGGGTGGGGGGGAATAAAGGTCACATATGATGAAAAAAACTAAATTAAGCCCTTCTCAATATATCTGCATACCCATATCAAGGTTCAGGGCTTGCTAACCGAAGGTGACTAGTTAAATTTGGGTTTTACCTGTTTAGATTCATCAACGATCAGGTTTCTATCACAAAAAAAAACAAGACATTCGACGATTTGGTAGTTACATTCCGCCCCATAACAAAACTAAAAGGGTTATGGTCTGTTACTGTGCGAATGCTGTAGACAGTACCTGATGACACGGTTGTCAGTATTGGATAGCACAGAGTTCGAGTGAGAACAAACGTAGACAGTACCTGCTCGATAGGCAGAGGTACGGAAGAGAGACGCGTATAAGTGAGAGAGAAGTGATGTTGGAGTGAAGAAAAAGGAAAACAAACATCGCTACAATGAGCACTATTTATATGCGGTCCTGAGTACTTCTCGACTCGAAGACCACGCAGGGTCTGTTACATGACTTTGACAAAGGAGGAAAGACTATGACAAAGGAAGACTGACTAAGACAAAAAGAGAAAGAGTGAGACATGAAACGGTAGTGTGTACGACGGTGTCAACCTCATAAGCTGTTGTAAATGTCACGCATCCCGGGGCATTGCCGGAGTCCTGGAATTGGGTAGGTTCATCCACAACGGGTGTTTGGCTGAAACATGATGTGGTAGATGTCCACAATGGTAGTTAGCTGAGACCTGAGGGATCAAGGAGGAATGTGCAGTCTTGTGTAGGGAAGATGAATGTTTTAAGAACAGATGGTGATAAAAAAACATGTGAATACATAACCTAAAGAACTTTCTTTTCTTTTTTTTTTCTGTCTTGACAACAATTGAAAAACACCAATCATTGTCTTTTATCAGGTCGAATTGACTCTTGTAGGAATGTGTTTTTCCTTAAAGTTAACTTGTAACTGAATTCAAGCGGTTTGTCTTCAAATTTACGACCCAAAACAAGGTTCAATATAGTACGCTTAGAATGTATGTAAGCTTCAGAATAACAGACATAAGATAACGTACCGAACTGCCCACGTTGTAGTGAGAGGTGATCAGGTGTCTGGAAGCTCGAAATATCAAAAGCCCACAAAAGATTAACGACACACAAGAAAAGGTTATCTTGGGCAAGTGCTTGAGCAGGGCAAGCTAGTGATTGCAAAACATGGTTATATTAAGTGAGTGAAGCAATCACAAATTTCAATTGTCTGATTGATCATCATGAATAAAATACCAACGCACCTCTCCATCCGTACCCAAACCCAAGTTGAACCTTTGGAAGAAGGCGCTCAGTGAGAGGATCGAGGTGTCTTTGAGGATTGAAGACCTCGGGATTGTCGTACGTGCTTCGGTCATGTTGCATTGTGCTACAAACAGAAGGTTTGTGGTTAGCTGAAATAAAACATAAATCACACATCTACAGTCGTTTGCTATTACCAGATCGAAGGTCTTAACACAGTACCACGTGGGATGAAGTACTCCCGACCTGCGTAAACATAAACATCGTCACAAGTGGTCACATGCGGCAGGCCGAACGGAAATGGCGGATGCCAGCGTAACAATTCTCGTACTATTGCCTCGACTAATGGCAGACCATCTCTATCGGAAAGTCGGGGTGCTCGAACATTCCCGACCAGGCGATCAATCTGAACTCGAGCATGTGGGATAAAGCTTGATCCATGAAGAAGGACTGCGAGAATAAAGGTTTGCAAGACAGTATGGGTCTGCGGGGAAGAAGAGAGTCCTGAGATTGTGGAACCTTATTGACCCCTTTCGAATCAAGAACGGGACGCATTGTTTTTGACAAGAAGAGATTGTTATGCTGACAGCGCGGATGCCTAAAAGCGTGGCTTCAGAGAGACATGTATCTGGAAAGCTAAACGGCTTTGTCTTCCAAGACTGGCCATTGGTCCGCCCGGCAGGATATTCGGCATCCCAGCTGTGCGTCGAAGCCAAGAGAAAGAGGACAATTTAGAGGCAGATCGCTTCTAATGAATAGGAAAAGAGGGCTGCGCACGATGGGTATGATTGTGGAAATTTTGAAGTCGAGTTTTCAAACTCTGCTGAGACCCTACTACGAGTGAGGATATGATCAAATATCGTAGATATGGATTGGCTCATAGTCGCAACATGTGCTGAAATATTTTCAATTTTAGTTCGTATCACGCATGTTATGCTTCCATAAAGGTGTATCGAACTACAAAGTAGGTGTAGCAAATGAAAATCTGACTCACACGAAGGATTTTGGAGCATCTTTCAAACCCCCGAATTTGAGAATACAAAACATACAGCCATAGCTTTCAGCCCATCTGTTTCTCAGTATCGTACCCGCGCTTAGCAGATAGACGAACATAATTACCTGCTCAAGTTTTATAAATTCGGCTGCTTGGGTATCACGAATTGGTATCTTGAAGACTGCGCAGGTATTCAAGCTGATGGAAAGTCTGTACAAGGGGTTCAGTAAGGATGATCAACCGGGACAAGAAAAAAAAAGAAGTTACTTGAAAAGTTTTTAAACGAGAAAAAAAATGGCAGAAACCAAACGCACCTTCTGATTTCCTGATCGGAACGTTCAAAATTTTGCGCGATTCGATTTATTGAAAGATCTACTTCTTGTTCATACGAATTTCGAAAATCTGGATTCGAGTCCTTTTTATAGGTCAGTCGGCTCGAGAGCAGCTCACGGGACTGCTGCCAGTCCTTATTGATTTGGCCAACCTGCCAAAACATCAAATCTCTATTTTGAAGAAGCCTTTAAAATAATTTGGAATAAGAGAAAGAAGATCAGGAAGGACAATTGATGATGATCGCTTTGTCATATTGAGCTTATTGACTGACCGCACACTTTGATGCCATTCTACAGCTGGTCTTGAAGAATTGATATGAGCTCGTTGGACCAGTAAATCTTCGCAAACCTGGTCATTACCCAGTAATAGTTCCATCTACGAGAATAAAATGTAGCGTGTTTAAATTTGAATTTATGGACAATACGGGTTAAGATCAATTTCAAACTGACCCCAGAGCTGCGATTGATCATGACGAGAGGTCCATAAGTCTTGTGTAAATCATCATAGTCCCGATCGGTTGACTTCTGTTTAAACTGATTGGCAAGACAATCGTCACGAAGGGAGTTCATAATTGGGAACATACAAGATCAGACATCATCGTGCTCAATTTGCACACATGTCAACTAGACTGAGCTTGAAAGTAGTCAAGTGGCGAGGAAAGCCCAGGATGCTATCAGATTTTCTCCAACAAAGTTCAAACTCACTCTATAATGTCTCGACAAGACCTCTTTTACGTGTACCCGCCAAGAAGCGGGCCCCGGGGGGTAGGTGGCTCTCACAGCCTGATGTCGCTTGAAGGAGATGTGCAAGAGGTAGATGGAGGAGAGAGCAAAGATGTAGACGATGATTGAAAAGAGCGAGTGGGCTTGAGTGAGGATGGTTATGAGGCAATCAAATGGTCTTGACGGGACATCGAATGAGCCGTTTTCCCACATTTGGTTTTGGATGAGTTGTTCTGACTGCACTTTGAAGGCAGTCGATATAAGGAATTTATTTATTTATTTTATATACAGTGACCGGTCATCGGACGTCATTTAAAGGTCGGACTCTTGTTGGATGGTACCGTGAGTGTGGATGATGTCAGATAATCATTTACTAACTCAAAAGTCTGAGATAAAAAAACTTACTTGAATATCTCCCTCATCGATGGAACTACTAATCAAGTCCAAAAGCACACTTCTTGTCTCACATCAAATCAGGCAGGTCTCATCAGGCTTTCATTTGTATGGTCTGTTTACTTGCTCAGAGGCTTAGCTAATGACCCAGCTTGTCACCTGTTGACTTATCATATGGGCTCTAGTTTCTCAGATTCTTCAGTATTTGGTTCACTGTAGTATAAGACATCAAGTCCTTGATTGTGATTGGTTTCTTATTCATAAACTTTTGTTGAAAAATTGGTTTAATTACATACATGTTTTATTTTCCCACCGCTTCTCACCTTTTGGTTTTGTATTTATTTATTTATTTATTTCTCTTTAACTTGTATCTTTTGATCAACTTCAAACAAACCTTCTTGTTTTTTTTTTACAACCTTCTAAATTAATTTCAAGCTTATTCAAAATTAGAGAAATTTTTATTTTTTGAATACATAAACCAGAAAGATGTTTTTTTTTGTAAGAATCTTTTCTCAACTCATCAAGGAGAAATGATAGGTAAAAATTACTTACACTTAATTTAACTTTTATCGCTGTCCAATCCTTTTCTATTTCTAAGGTTTTTTTTTCTTCTTTGGTTAATAATTTTCCACAAAAAATATACTACTCCGATTGAGAGAGCTAAGAGAGCTACTACGCCTAAGAAACTTGCTCCAACAGGCCAAATTCCATCCTTCCTATTGTTTTCATCCGCTACTATCAATTCACAACCGCGACTGTGAGAGTTTGAACAGAGCGAACACCATTCTGAAAGATTTTGGAGAAGAGCCGGCTGACAGATGTTTTTTATTTTTTTTTATATAAAAACACACAAAAGTTCAACCTGAGTTTGGGGACCTGTGAGACATGTGATCGACTGTACCTTGAGTTTCTCATATAGATCTACAAGTGGATAATCCACTGAACTTGAACCCATCATCGGATAAGCCGTAAGTTGAGGTTCGGCCGTGCCATTTCTGAAGCTGAGGCGCACAAAAGGTTGAGATGTCGTTGAAGCAGCCCTGAGCTCGAACGTCATCAAAGACGCGTAGTTAACCATCCCCGATAAACCTTGCAGAGAGATTTGAGTCATATTCATGATCGAGAGAAAGGGTTTATATCTGTTTCCCATAAGGACACGTGACAGCGACTCAAAATCAGTAACTCTGAAGGCGACGATGATGTTTTTGGGGTGCCAATAATATCACGACCCTCTTCTGAAAAGGAAACATAGATTGTCACATACGCAAGTCCTATAAAAGTCATCTTTTTCTTCACCGATTGACTGGTCATCGAGTTTAACGCCTCAAAGATTAACGCAAGAACAGTTCGGCCAGCAACTACGAGATGCAATAAATCATGTTTCAGTCCACTCTATCGCAAGTTGATTTAGCCTCCCACTCACGATTTCCAATACCCCCTAGCTCACGATCGGTAAATACACCTTGCTCGTGCACGTTTGCTAGGTGCCTGACTTGAGCCAAGGTTGTGTTCGACACTTGACTTAAGAAGGTCGAATTGTGAATGCTTTGAACATTAACATAGTCGAATATGCTTGAAAGTTTCAATGTTTCGGAAAAGCAAAAGGAAACATACATGAATTGTCAGCACTGGAAAAAAAAAAAAAAAACAACAACAACAACATGGAATTGAAACAGTGGAACAATGAATCATTTTCTTAACTCAACTTGTACATATTGTTAAAGTTAACAATTCTGTTCCCCAAGATTGGTACAAGTGAATTTAAAAATTTTGAATTCTCTGACTCGATATCCTTGAACTCCTTCGAGCTGTAAACTTTTTGAATGTGTTGATTAAAGGCTAATCTCACACGTTTTTGTTTTATTTTTTTTTTCATTTTCACGAAAGCTTTTTGAGCATCAGTGTATAATAAAATCTCGATAGAATAAAAAAAACTGATCTATCAATACTCACTATCGCAATCAGTCCATGGCTCTAGACTGATATTTTTTAAAGGATCGAGAGTTATTACTGGGACGTATTGATATCCCTGTAAAGGGGATGTTATGAATTGACCATTCGCAAGTGTGATATTACGGTTTGGAGTGGGTGGAAACATTCCCTGAAAGCTGATTGTTCAAATGTTGTGCGTTAGATGGTATTGAAGATATGATGAATTATTATTTAGAGATTGATCGATAACTGAAATAGGATTGATTCCTTACGCTGATGTGACCGAATCGGCTATCACTCCGCCTTCACCACCATTATCAGCCAGTACTTCAAAGCTATCTTGATCAAACAGTTTCAAGGCTTGTTCGGATGCTAATGCATTAATCCGATCAGACGACCTGGCCTCGAGATATCGTGCCCTTAGGAAATGACCTGCATCGTAGGCTTGCTGTTCACCTAGCTACAAATGGTGGAAATCGATGAGGTATCCGATTGGTTACCAGGCCTGGTCATCGTAGGAGAGGAGAGAGTGTTGACTGACTGGGCTGAGAGTTGTCTGAGAACCCACGTAGTTGCTAGGATCCTGATAGAAACCTGAGTGGTGGTCATCGTCAACACCTCGGGTCGTGACAACCAATCAATCACTTACCCTGTCGATCACCGTGCCTCATGATGACCACTACCCCGAGTACCTCGCTTCGATTTGAGTTGGCCATCCTGTAGTTCAACGATCAAGAATCAAGTGGGTAGACGACTTCATACATAACAGAATGAGCTCTAAAACTCAACGTGTGCAGTTTGATTCTCATATATAGTTATCAACCTCGCCCAAATAGGACCAACCTACTATTAAACTCACCCTCAAACTTGGTCAAGTGTTAATCCGATCACACACACACACACACCTAGGTAATCTCACCCAACGTTCCTTTGGCGTGAAAAGTCAACTTTGGCTCTCGGTGAACTACGCGAGTTGACCTGTTTGGAGCGTGCCAAGGTTTGTTCTGCGTGGATTGGAACCCCCTTTTTCCAAACATTCGCATATCGTCTCGATGAGCCTCTTGTTTCCTCCTTGTTCTCCCGATTTTGGTCCCCCATCCAACTTTCAAAAGCACTTACGACCCACATGAAACCTTGGAAGTACCCTCATGAGCCAGTATGTTGCTCCTCCCCACGTTCGCCAATCGTGCCCCTTTCCAGCAGGTCACGAAGAAGAAAGAAAGAAAGAAAATAAGGGTTATAAACTGTTGTTTGTACTTCATGAATCACCTACAATCAATTTAATTATTTTTTTAAAAACGGTTGATAATATATATCTCATTACCACTCATGATAACATTTTATAAAGTTGAAGTTGAGGTTAAGTTTTTTTTTATTTTTTATTTTTATAACCAAGTTTGAACAGTTATTTAACTTGAACATAATGTTGAATATAACATATCATGTAGTTGAATGCTTTAATATATTTTACACCATCGATCAGTAGTATAAATCATGCTCATTATGTATTTACACACATCATCTGTACTCGACACCAATACCTCCTCCTCTTCCTGTCGGTCAAACTGAATTATGGATTTTTTTTTTTTTTATGAAATTAATTGACACGCGTGATCTGGTTCAATTCAATTCTTGAACAACTTCCTCCCTCATGGACGGTATCAGCGATAGACCGAACCAATGAGATTCCAAAAACCCACCAAAAGTTATATTTACAATCATAAGACTACATTTCTTTCTTTTGGCGCTTTCATTTGTTTGACTTGAAAGAAATCTCACAAGTCAGCATTGTTGTGGCCAAATACTTAGCCCTAGAGTAGGTACACTTCAAGCTGCTTAAAGTTCATTTCTGTCATTGTGATACGTAGATGGATTCAACAACGTGATGATACATCCCCGACAATTTTGACACAGTATCCTATTTTGTCAACTTTGACATGAGCTTTCTGTTTTACAAAAACCAGTTTAAATGCTACTGATTTAGAGAACCACACTAAATATATAAATATCGACGAGTGGATCATACATCTATTTGGGCGGTCACCTACCCATGTTATGAGGTGAGAAAAGCTAGAATAGAAACAACAACCAGAACCTTCAAAAGTTTGGATTAGATATCAATATTCGGCTAAAATCAAACCAGCTGCGCCCATTCCTAAGCCAATGCACATGGATGTCACTAATACTTTTCCTCGTCTTCTTCTGAGCTCGTGTAAACCTGTAGTTACCTGACGAGCACCAGTACAACCTAAAGGATGACCTAGAGCAATTGCACCTCCGTTCACGTTGACCTTCTCGATGGGAACCTTTAATTTTTCGACGCAATAAACGTACATAGAAGCAAACGCCTCGTTACTAATCTCATCAAACCAATATTTCAGTAAGAGAGATTGAATTCAAATTCATTTTTTTTAAAATTGAATAATCTTACATTTCAAAAAGGTCCACATTCTCAATTGTCAAACCAACCTTGGCTAACAATTTGGGAATAGCTAGACTAGGTCCGATACCCATTATTCGTGGTGATAATCCAACCACGTCAGTCCTGATATATTTAGCTAGGATTTCGCATTTTAGCTCTTCCGCTTTACGTCTCGACATCAGTAATACGACTGCTCCTCCATCAGTGATCTGAGAAGCGTTACCACCAGTCGTATGAGAAGGAGACCATTGAGGAAAAGCTGGTCGTACTTTGGCGAGTTGTTCAGCTGAAGAATAAGACGGTTGAGGATATCAGAATGAAGAGTATTTCACAAGAGCTTGAAAATTGAAGAGAAGAGAAACTACTGACCAGTACTACCATGTCTGATCCCATCATCATCAGATACGATCCTCTTTTCACGCGAAGAAGGTTTTCCATCAGTTCCAGGAGAAGTGGATACCCATGTCTCCAAAGGCATTCTAAAATTTATGAGTCAATCTCCAAGTAAACCATAAAGTAGCAAGATACTTGAGTAAGCTTACATTTCTTGTTTGAACAGACCTTTTGCCTGAGCTTGAGAAGCTCGGTGATGGGACATGAGTGCGAATTGGTCCATCTTTTCCCTTGAAATATTAAATTCCTTTGCTACGTTCTCTGAAGTCCAACCCATAGGCTGATATTTGATTCAAACGGTTTTGCGTCAACCAATTTGAAGACTTTGTCTACCTGGTAAGTTTTGATTGATTGATGATAATTCATTGACTCACATGGATGCAGTCTGCTGCAACAGGGTCAGCCATGATAGCTTCACAAAACCCAGTCTCAGAGATCCCTCTATCCGGGCTAGAGCCAAAGGGGTTAGTCAAATGGCTGGTCTTGAAGGGGATTCAAGCAGCAACAATAGATTTGATAACCCACTTTGCGGTCATGCTTTCGAACCCTACTGCTAGACCACACTCGATCTCTTGATTACGAATTTGATTAGCCACCCCACTGACAGCCATCAAACCACTAGAACAAAATCGATTGATGACTTGAACAGGGGTTCTTTCCTTGAAACCAGCGGCTAAACAAGCTGCTCTGGCTTGATAGGCAGCTCCTGGAGTTAAGACCGTACCCACTGTGATATCATCGATTTGATCAAGTGGAATTGGAATCCTAGAACTCGCAGCTTTTAATGTGGCGAATAAAAGTTCGTCTGATCGCATGTCTTTGAAACCACCTTTTCTTGCTTTACACATCGGTGTTCGAAGCGCCATGGTGATGACCACTGATCGACATAAAGCACTTGATCAGAGATGAGAACATTTGAGCAAAATTTGATACAGTAGGTGGGGGAATACTTCTTACCATCGTTCGGATTCTTGATCTGTAATCGACTTAGTGGGGTACCTCGGACATGCTCAATCTGTGTTAATTGTGAGTAAGAAAGGGAAAACCTAATCGAGTCAACCATAATGAATGAAGGACAATCAACGATAAAACAGAACAAACGATTTGCTGAATTCGCTCTGTCATGGTGTATTATAAAGTAGGTAGAATGTTGATTGACTTGGCTTGACTGACTGGCTCGATGAAAGTGAAGGTGAGAATTAGTTTGAGGTTGAGGTTGAGGTTGAGGGGTCGTTGACGGCTTGGAGAGACACTTTTGGAAATTTTTAATATTGACCACTTGTCTTTAAAATGAATTATCAATTTAGTCTTAATTTGGCTCAATTTAACCTTACATTGAACTTTCAAGCCGTTAAAAAAACATTCTCACCTATCTTCTCTGTTTACTTCTCCCCTCTGACCTTTTTTTTTTTTTTTTTTTTTTTTTTTTTTTTAAAAAAAAAAAAAAAAAAAAAACATTGTCATTTAGTGGTACATATTGTAATTGATAATCATTTGATACATTTTCAACATGAATGTTTGATTTCAAATTTTTTAAGAGACCTTATAACCACCTAAGTAAAGTGTTATAAAAGCTTTCACCAAACTCAAGATATAATCATTTCATCAATGGCAGGTAGGACAAGATGCTTGGAATAGTCAAATTAACAAGTTATTATGATTTTTATATATATATATATAATAAATTCAAGTTTGATGATGACTCAGACCAGCTTAGACGTTATTGATCTCAACTTTGAAGTTTACGTATTGGATTATATTAGTATTGGGTGATAGTCATTATCACCAAGACTGATTATTCGCTTATTATAAGAAAGCCTCAGATTCAATTAAACATGTTAGCGAAAGGTTGTAAATGGTTTCATGTTTCACTCAATTAATCAGGCTATATCCTAATTGTACAAGATAGTTAGATCTTCAACTTTTTCATTCTATGTGTATGATACAAAACCTTTTATGGGTCTGAGTTCAAGGAATACGCCTGGTTTCGTCAAACTAATTGAGAATTGCCACAGCTAGGGACATGACTAGGTCAAGGTAAAAAAAAAAAAAATTGAACTTATCTCAAAGACTCAAGATAGGAAAGTCACAGAGACTGACGACATCTCATCTTTGTGAGTTCTCTTTGATGGTGAATATCGAGGGTGGTAAAGATCAAAGTGTTAAAATTCATTTGATACAATAATTTTCGTCCCAAAACCAATTGAATGTATGAGTTTAAATTCATTGTGATGAATTGGAGAAATTTAAAATTGAAGATTTTAAGCATAAAAAGTTGAATAAATGAAAGAAATTGAAATCGATCAGTTAAATAATGGTTAAGATATTTAAATTTATTAACCCCATGCAGCAGTTGAACTAATCTAGAAAAAAAGCAATTAAATCGATCAGTTTCTTTTCTTTTTTTTTCAAGTAAATTTGAGTGTGATTTGTTTTTTGACTGACCTATAATTTACAATTAAATGACCATCTGTAGCAAAACATTTAAATAGATTTGAAACTGTATCATCAGGTGCAGGTGAGAATGAAGAATTGATATAAAGGAACTATAGTTAAAAAAAAAAGATATATCAATAAAATGTTTCATCTAATTCAAAAGAAAAATGATGATCAAGATAAAAGACATACAACTGAATCAGATGATTTTAAACCTAATTCTTTCCTTAAAAACGCGATGACAGTTTGAAATCTATTTGAAGCTGTAATTTTATAAAAGTTTTGTTTCATGATTGGAGCTGAACCTGTTGCTTTAAATCGAACGACGACTATAAGAAAGAGAGAGATGGGCTTGTTTAATGTAAAATTGGTGTTATTTGTTTATGAATGTAAAAAATACCTTTTGATAAGTCACGTTTCTTATAATCTTCTAATGCTTTATTAGCTTCTGTTAAGATGGGATCATCTGATATGAAAGTTGAAGTTGACATTTTGTTTGAATTTAGGAAGTAAAATGAAATGAAATAAAGTAAAATGAGAGTGCAGTACTAAGATGACTCGATATACGGCTATGCTAATATATGACACACCAACTATCTTTCTCTCTCTCTCTCTCTCTCTCTCTCCTATATTGGTTAAACTCAAGTAGTGCCCTTGATTGTGAACTGACTCAACTCAAGATGATGGCTGAACCTCAACACATTCCAGTGACCCCATTCGACCCTTCACTAATCCATCACGCTGGTTTAGCTGGTTTACATCCATTAGCAGTCGGTTTATTCTTCTCTTGATCTCATTTGATAATCAGTCCAACTGAACTTGATGATTTATATCCAGATTCTTATAGATGAACTCAAGTCGGATGACGTAGCCGCTCGACTTACTTCCATCCATCGACTTACTACCATTGCATTAGCTTTAGGTCCTCAACGTACTCGTGAAGAACTTTTACCTTTCATCCATGAAGGTTTAGATGATGAAGAGTTGAGTATACAATCTTGATCTCTGCTTTCTTTTGTGACATTTCATTTTGATAATTGATCTATCTATGTCCCAACGATTTATAGTGAAGTATTACTTGCAGTGGCAGGAGAACTCAATGCTGCATTTATTGAGTATCTAGGTGGACCTGAATATGCTCATTTACTTTTAGTACCATTAGAAAACTTGGCTTCCGTAGAAGAAACTTTAGTTAGAGAGAAGGTAAACCGATTTTTTTTTTTTTAAAAAAAAAAAAAAAAAAAAACACTGGTTTTCTACATATATTCATATACTACCAACATCCTTTTTTACGCGCATTTACTCATGTTGATTCATATTCATGTCTTCATAGGCAGCTGAATCGGCTACTCAAATCGCTGCTGTATTATCATCTTCTCAAATCGAAGAATTTTATGTACCTGCAATGAAACGTCTTAGCGTAGCTGAATGGTTCACATCTCGATCAGTTTGTTGGATTCTTCTTTATCCTCTTGCCTAGAAAATCAAAACTGAAAACCATTCTTCTTTGAATTATCATTCATTAGGCTGCTACAGCTCTCTATGCAGCTGCTTATCCTAAGGCATCAGATTCTACAAAGGATGAAATGCGTAGGATGTATGCTGCTTTATGTTCAGATGAAACTCCTATGGTAAGACGTGCAGCTGCTAAAGAACTTGGTGTAAGTCCCCTTACCTTTTTACTAATTTCAAAACTTTCAATTATTCATGATATATATAAATGATCATTGACAAAATATCAAAAATCTTTAAATCATTCTGTTAGCCATTCGCAAAAGTTTTAACACAAAATCATTTAGTGAATGAAATCATTCCAGTTTTTAGAAAATTAGCATCAGATGAACAAGATTCCGTTAGACTTTTAACAGTCGATGCATTAATAGCCATAGCAAGTTCATTACCAGACAAAACGATTTGTAAACAACAACTTGGTAATACGATGAAATCTATGGTTAGTGATAAATCTTGGAGAGTTAGATACATGATTGCGGATCATTTTGTAGCTTTATCCGAAGGGGCTGGAAATGAAGTGATTAGAGAAGAACTTGTTGGAGCTTTTGTTCATTTATTAAAAGACAATGAAGCTGAAGTTAGAACTGCTGCTGCAGGACAGATACCAGGTCAGTTTTATCATCACCATTATTTTAACTTGATTTGTTCTTTGTTTCTAAATTGGATATGTCTGTTTTTTTTTTTTTTTT
>MU167221.1:106331-129681 GCA_015951145.1 Cronartium quercuum f. sp. fusiforme G11
TTTTTTTTTTTTTTTTTTTGTTATTGTACAACATGAAGAGAAAACAAAGTGACGTTAATAATATATATATGATAAGCTTACAATGTTCAGAGTAAACATCTCTTGAAAAAAAAAAAAAAAATCATACATACCCTTTGTCAAATTGTAGCAAAGTTAATAGAAAAAAAAAATTGAGTGTTAAAGTTAATGAAGAGAGTTCACCAAACTTATCTATGTACAACAATGTCAACCTAAACCCAAGTCTGATTGGAGTACAAAAGTATAATCATGCACACTAGCCAATCAGCCAATGGTTTATAAATCTATGATCATGACCAAACATCAAGACTTTTTTTCAAGAAACAATCTTCCTTGTACATTAATAGAAATTTGACCATCTTTTCAAAAATCTATGAAATGTGTTTAGGAGATGACGGGTAAAAGTTGAATTATAATGAGTTCATTCTTTGGTGGTCCATTTGGCAGCACTTCAGTTGCACTGTAATCTCAATTTTTCATGAACCAGAGCTCACTGTAGATCATATGTGTGTGTTTGGGTTTCCGGTGCATTTTCACGCACAAAGACCACCGTGCCAACCAGAAAAACTCACGGCGCCGAGAAGGACTAAAACCCTTTGTTCCACAAAGAGGACTTGCCCCCCCTCGCCATTGAGAGCTTTTTAAAATGGTCACAAAGTACCGAACAATAACTAACAATGTGGTGTGAGGGATGCAAGATGCTGAAATCCACGTTGCCCGCTAATTGTTTCTCATCTGGGCACTTGAAGCCATTTGACCACTGATAGAGATGAAGTCTTCAAGTTGAGCGGGATCATGCTTCAACGAGAGCTTCATTCGAACAGGGGGATTGTAGTGATCGAGTGCTTCCATCAGCCGCAGCAGCCTCCTGGGTTCTGAATATGGACGGACACTCACCTCACTGCTGAGTTGGATACGCAGTTCGTTGGGAAATCTCGAATCGATTCGCCATTCATTTCTCAGAATGTAAGGTTCGCGCGACTGGACGTGGTTCTCGAGCAAAACTTCTGTTGCCTGAGATTCATAGGACTCCATGAGAGCAAATCGTTCGCCATCATGCATGATGTGCGTTAGACCCTTTTGATAACCTTCTAATTCGTCGGATATCTTGGGTGTAGTCCGCTTTTCTACAGTGAATAATATATCCATGGGACTGAAAGAATGAAGTCGCGGGTCAAAAATATGGACCTCCCCCCCAAAGATGAGCGCAGGAAATCAGTAAGCAAAAGACAAGGTCTAGTATGACCAACGCTTACCAGTCGGGCATGAGAATTACCATATGTCTTTGACATAATGCCTCGAAGTCAATAGTACCATCAGCCCGAGTTGTCACTCGCAAGCTTTTTTTCCATTCTTCTCTCCGTGAAATGGGGTCCGAATCCTTTGGGACTGGTCGAAAAATTTCCACACATGCTTCTCCGTTGGTGTCGGCCCTAGCTGAATTCACAATTCGACTGCTCAGTGAGGCAAGTTCTCCATCTAGAGTGATGGGAGGCGATCGTCCGTGAAAACTACATCAAATATTTTACATTGCACGTAAGCAAGACATTGTAGCGTAGAATGATTACAAACCTCTACCTACCTAGAGAGAAAAAACGGCCGCGGTGTGACTTGGGTTGACCAGGAACTCATTTGGGAGAGTTGGTTGACATCTTCAGAAAACTTGACCCCAGTGAGGGTACTATGTCCTTGTCGAGGATAAAGGTGATGACCAAAGCTAGACGCGAAAAATAGCCGGCCTGGGTTCAATAAGGACAATCCAAACACTGAGGATTTAAATTACTTACGTAGCGCGTATTGTGACAGTACTCATATCTGTGTCAGTCCCAACATCTGTCAGCCAAGCCCGGAGGTCCGATACAGGCCTATGAAACGTAGGAAATTGAAAATCGGGTTGAATCAGAGTGGGAAAATTGTTCAGAAGGCTGAGCACAAACCCTGAAAGAACTTTGACCTGGTCAAGGTGTAATCCTGTTTGACGCGCTACCTCTTCCGGCAAGTCCGGTATGTCGACCGGATAGGAGGAAGATCTTGACCTCGGATACGTTAACCGGCCGAATGCGTCGGCAATACTCGCGATGTGCCAGGACGGTTTCGAGACAGGCAAAAAAGGACAAAGCCACAGATCCCGTGGATATGATGTCAAATTGACCGCTCTGGAAGGGCAGATGCCTAATGGCACTTGACTACTCTGATTAAACTTTGAAAGTAAAACTGTCAACTTGGGGTGCTTGTCTGCCTAGAAATATGATACGGTGGGGACATTAGCGACCTACAAGTAATGCGAGCTGAGTCAAAGTATCTGCAAGCTTGTCTGCAAGACAATCGTCATGGTAGGAATACGCCAACAAACTACCCTGACATCAACAAAAACAAAACACCATTATTAAAAGTCAGTAATCGAGGCTAGAACGCGAAGTGATGAATGAATGAGCCATCCAGACCTGAGGACCCGAAGTAAGTTCAAGATAGCATCCTGATAATTCGCTCAAGTTTTTTAAAAGCATGGGAGTCACCACGACTTCATTCAGGTGTTTTGAAATAGAAATGGTCTGTTTACGGATCTGCCGACGCAATTTTTCGAACGAGCGCCAGAAGTTGTCTCGACCTTTCATCTCCCCTCGTACCATCAATCCAGCTGGCTCTTGCACAAATTCGACGCTAACATTTGACTTTTGAGCCAAGTAACTGATCAGATTACGTTCTGGAGATCGTACTACATACGACATACAAGAACGATTATTAGCAAAGCAACAAGGAGCTCGAAAAAAAATGTGAACTCACGTTGTTCAAGACGGAGAAGAAATATCTCGTGGTAAGGTACTTGAAAAAGTTCTGAATTGGTCTGATACCGATGAGTAAGTGTCTCAAAATTGGCAGGAAGAGGGATTGACTTGGGATTCGTGAGACCCCAATGTTCTGTCAACACAAAGTGGACAAGATCTGTCTTTGTATACGATATATCGGATGGGTCTCGCTTTTTCACATTAATCTCGAATGAAGGGTTTGCTTCAGCCAAGACCATTGCCCTCAAATCTTTGACGGACAAAGATGGATTTTTCTGTTTCAGTTCTTTGAGACGCGCAATGCCACGCGGATTGAGCCCAACATCTTCAGATTGCTGAAAACCGAGACGCCGACAGAGGTGCTCCAGTTGAGGCCTTGTAAATGCTCTCATTAATCGCCTTGAGATCGATTCGAATTTATCAATGTACCATATCCGTGGGGTTCCCGGGAGGTATTTTTTAAGTCTAGGTGGTTTGAGTGCGGCGATGTCGGGTAATTCGGGCATTTGGTCTGGATTGGAGAAAAATTCTCGACGTTTTTGTTCAGTAAGAGAATCCAAGTCTTGTTCCGGAATGAATGCTTCATGTGGTGCATCGTCCCCTTGCAAAGAATTACTAGAACGCTCTTGCCCTTCGGGTTGTCGTGATTTCGAAATTGACTGGCCGATGATGGGATTTGTTGATACGCAATCATGTTTTGGAGGCAGGAACGAGCCTTTCGGAAATGTGTCATTGGACTTCACGATTGGTGGTGTATTTCCCCATGCCTCAATTTCGGACTCTAAGGATTCCAAAAAGGCGTCTGAATGGTGTTCTGTTGTGTGATAGTTTTTTTGGGCATTGAATGTCGGGTGATTGGGCTGCGAACTCGAGTTTTGATATCGGGCTAGATGTAGGCAGCATGAGCATGGAACCGAATTAGGACCCCTCAGAGTGGAACCCAGCGGCAATGATCGATGAGATGAAGTCTTCCAGGCTCGGTTAAGGACGTTCTTCATCAGATTTCAGTGAGGAGAGTGTTTGTTGTATGTTTCACAAAAATGAGGAGGCCGGCGTGTCTCAAAGCTTGGAGGGGCACGCACCCCGGTCCAGGCGCAGGTATGCATGCCGTGGTGCCAGTCTCACCAAATCTAACCCACGTTCCAAGCCTGGCACAGGTGAAAAATAAAAACAAACGTGGCTTCACTGACAAGCATGAGCCTTTGTCCGGGCTGGTTGAGGCCTATTCACCGTGGTTAGGTTCAAGGAGGTCAGGACTATCGAGCTCTTCCAAATGTGCTGGCTCGAACAGGCGACAGACACCGACCCGGTGACCCAGCCAAAACCCATCCTGAGCTCACGGTACCGACACAGTCTACAATACAGAGCTTGGTGAGGAACGTCTGAGTT
Source organism: Cronartium quercuum f. sp. fusiforme G11 (assembly GCA_015951145.1). Lineage (NCBI taxonomy): Eukaryota > Fungi > Basidiomycota > Pucciniomycetes > Pucciniales > Coleosporiaceae > Cronartium > Cronartium quercuum. The sequence continues at coordinate 110,525 of MU167221.1, forward strand.
AGGGTTAGTGTGAGACTGCGGCGCAGGGGCCTTCCATTGGAACTACCGGTAAACTGGGGCGAGGCACCGGTCCCCCATCTAGACTCACCACTACACGATGTCAACATCTCAGAGCGTCCAGACCTTCGGCAAGAAGAAAACTGCCACCGCCGTCGCTTTCTGCAAGGCGAGTGCTGTCCATTACGAACTCGGATATCCATTGGTGCTGATTGAGCAAGAGATATCTGTTTCCAGGATGGCAAGGGTTTGATCCGGGTCAATGGTGTTCCCATCTCGCTCGTTCAACCTGAAATCCTTCGATACAAGGTCTACGAACCCATTTTGATTGCTGGCGCCGATGTATGTAAGGATGCGACTCTCGACATTATTCGACGGTCATCTCACACGTTCCCTTCCTTTTAGGCATTCTCTAAGCTCGACATCCGTGTCCGGGTAACAGGCGGTGGACACACCTCTCAAGTTTACGCCATCCGACAAGCCCTTGCCAAGGCAGTTGTCGCCTTCTACGCCAAATACTACGGTTTGTTCCTCCAGTTCTTCCCATCGTACTGTTAGATCAGGAGTTGAAGCTGATGAACGTGCTCTATACACAGATGCTGCATCCGCACTTGAGCTCCGGAAAGTACTCATTCAGTATGACCGAACTCTTTTGGTCGCCGATCCTCGGCGTATGGAGCCAAAGAAGTTTGGCGGAAAGGGTGCTCGTTCCCGCTTCCAAAAATCGTATGTTGATTGCTTCACGCTGATCACATCTAGTCTTAGCAACTGACGAACACGTGATTTTCTCAGTTACCGTTAAGTTGTTCTCCTTTGCCCAGGTGGTGCTCAGCTTGTTGGCTGTCTCCGCTGCATGCCTATGTAATACATGCGTTTATCGGCTTCCACTCTATGGTCATTCAATTACGTCCTGCTCACTCGTAACGCGGTCGGGCCATTTGGTTTATCGTCTGCTGTCCCACAAGTGAACATGAGCTCCGATTTCACTCAATAGTCGTCTCTGTGACTGCGACTGCAAACTTGCCAAGCCCACTTGCTCACTCAAATGAATGTGAAATCAGCTAGCAAGCTCGATGAGGGTAGACGCACCGCTCACACACTCTGGTGTATGCTTAGTAGCCAGTATCAGTCTGGCTATGTGTCTTCGTGTTTCGAATTTGGCTCCTGTCTGCTCATAATTGATTCCGCTGAGTTTCAGGTTGTGAGTGCGCCCTTTTTTTGAAAAATGGAACAGCAATAGCTGTAAGAATCCTTTTTATTTATCTATTTTGTTAGGGTTCCTAGTTTTCAAACTGACATTCAAAGGATGAGAGGGAATGCTTTTGTGGGGTCAGATGAGACTCTGGGTCAAGAGTGGTAAAGGGTCATCCGTTTAATACAGTATAGTTTGTGGTCTACAATCAATTTCAAGCCTTAAACATTATCTGATTTCCAATCCGTTGCAAGTTGAAATGAAGTCGATGCCACTTCACGGAGAACGATGTCTTAAAAGTTGGATGCTTTGTTACCTCACACATACGAGATGCTCATAAAATTTGGCTGACTTACTCAACTAAGTCCGCCTCTTCCTGAGACCTAATACTAGAGGCCCTTAGAGCAACCGCAGTGGTGGGCCATCAAAGCCGGACCTCTATTGCTAAATTTCAAATTTTAGACGTCCGCCAAACGCTCGGGATGCAATGGTCCGACGCTCAACCCTGGACAGTTATGGGTGATGACTGATGGTCACAGTAACTTGGAGGTGTGGATCGATTATTTACACACACTTTGAGGTGTGTATGTGTGCTGTGGGTGAGAGGTAGGGCAAGTGAACAGATTTTCTGCTTGCCTCTCTATTTTCCCCAAATTGAGAGGTCGGACGTCAAAAGTGGAGGCGGCCCCCAAAGTATTTAACCACTCAAACTTAGAGTTAGAGGCGCACAACTGCGGACGCTCAGCACCCACAGCGGTAAACATCAACTTGCTTGGTTTCAGTTGTGTACCCTGAGCAGAGGGAGCTTCATGCTGGTACCACATGGATCAAAAGTACAAAATGTAGAGTAGCGAACCATTCAGTACATAAATTTGGTAAAAGCTTGACTAAAACAGCATCCGGCTGGCTACTCTACATTCTGTACTTTTGATCCATGTGGTGCCAAAGTGGAACTAGCATGAAGCCCTATGCTCAGGGCTTTCATTTGATCCCACTTACGCACGACTTGGTGTAATATACAATTGAAACCAATCAATTTAGTGTTGACCGCTGTGGACGCTTTATTACATACAATTAGATGTCTAGGATGGGCAGTTGTAAGCTTTACCCTCGCTCACTCCTTCTCACCCTCCCAAATCCACGATTCCCTCCTACCTTGGAGAGAGAGAAAAAAAAAAAAGCAGGTCTACCCCAATTTCTCGGTTCCAAAGGCGAGCCCATCAACTTAGGCGCAACTTTCTTGTGATTTTTTGCACCACACCCACAACCTGACCTTACATAAGTACCCTAACTCTCAAGCTGCGTATGTAAGCCTTGTGACATACACCGCCAGCAAAAATTACTCGGACAGCCTTGTCCGAGTAGCCTTGTCCGAGTAATTTTTGCTGGCGGTGATAAACACCTTCTAACTTCTGCAGAACATTCGCAACGGTGAGGCCCTAAATCTGGACTGCTATTGCTAAGAACCAATGTTTAATGGAGCTCCAAATACAAGGTGCAACAGTTTGACCCCAATTCATGGGTAGGGATTGAGAGAGAATAAGTGATTTCGAGTAAATGAGATGAAAACGTAGGGTATCAGGTTGATGTGATTAGTAGCTCGAAGGAAAACAATATGGCTATGTAGCCAGGAGTGATAGTGAGCTGAGGGAGACAAACCTGGCCGTGTGGCACAGGGATCAGACAAAAAAAAGAAAGAAAAACAATTGAAAAAAGTAAAGAAATTCTTGAAGAGATGAATTTAGTAAGTGTTGTGTTAAGCGAAAAAAAAAAAAAGAGAGAGAGATAGAGGATAAAGAAAATACTTACAGATTCTATTCCAATGAAGAAAAAAGAATTTGAAAGTGTTGCTTACACCACAGATAGGATATTTATACATCTCAACCCACACACGGCTTATTCCCGAAAAAAGAAATATTCATCCAGTCTCGTACACTGTCTCAAGTCTTAAGACTCATTCCCGGGACAACATTCTCAAGCAAAAACACTGCTTATTCCCAAAACCTCAAGCACAACACTGCTGATCCCCAAAATGCTCCAAGCACACACCATACTTCCAACCAAAAGCAAAAGATTATTAGGGAGAAGAACTTTTGAGTCAAAAATGATCAACGAGAAAGTCTTTCGAATCTAATTAAGAAAGTCTTTGGAATTTAATAGGTTCAAGTCAAAAACGGAAACGGAAAATGAAGACCAAAAAGGGAGAATAAAGAGAGTGAGATGGATGTTGCAACATCATCATGGTGTCACAGCATAGCCTGAAGGCCTTGACCGTTATATCCTAACAGGTATGGGTGATGACTGACGGTTACCCTACTTTGAGGTGTGCACCAATCCCTTACACACACTTTGAGGTGTGGTACATGTGTTTTTCCTGTTGTGGGTATAGGGTCGGGCAAGTGGACGGATTTGGGGCTTGGCTTTTTATTTTGTCAGATTTGGAGACAGCCACTACATAGATGCTCTCAAAAAGCCTTGTAAGAGCTGAGGTACACTTGATGCAAGATCCAATACATGTATAGATGAAAGAGACTTGATTTTGAGTACTCTTGAAGATTTTCCGGGTTTGGCAAGGGCTTGAACCTTGGGAATCAAACACTGGAGAAACCTCATCCTGGTTTATCTTTGTCCAGTTGAAAAATTCAAGGAATATATAGAAGGCCATGAGCGCCCTACCCTTGAGGGGAAAAAACACAGTCTTCCTTGTGCTACTTGAGTATGACTACCAGACAATCCAGCACAAGTGACTCATATATGTTACTTTAAATTTGGTATGAGCTGGTGCCTTTTGGTTTTCCAGGATTGGGCTCAAAGCTCAAACAATTGGTACAGAGATGTCTCCATCAGTCACTCAAAACATAAACACACTCAAATTGAGAGCTAATAGAGGTATCACAGAAAATGATTCAAAGCAGAACATGAGACAAAAAAACAATACCTTCAAAGACATAGAGGTCTGTCTATCAATCACTCAAAACAACACACTACAAATCACATTGGTTAGAAATTGACCTTCAAAGACCACAAGATTGTTTCACAGTGAAGAAAACTAGACTATAAATTATCATCACACCCAGCCCCATAAGCATTGCCTGCTGCTGCACCAAGGCCTGATGCTGTGCCAGCCACATGGAGCCCCAGGGATGCCCTACCTTTTTTAGTATACACCCTCATACTCACTCCCATTACAAGCCCGAGGGAGCCTGTGCAAATTCCTGCTGTAGTTCTTGGTTGTTGGCAATATCCTTGGCTGATTCTGTTGAGAAATGAGGTGTTGTTGCTTTCTCTAGATTAAGAAACAAGATATGAAACATTGGAAATCCCTCCATGTCACCTCATTTCATTTTTCATAAAAGATTCTTCTTATGTTTCACAGTGGGGTATGGGTATGAAAAAGATGAAGACTGAGAAACATGAAGTCAAATGGGGAAAAAAGAAGCTGTGAAAGAAACCTCCAGATTGGGGTAGAAACTTTGTCTGTGCATTGTGCATGATGAAGGAAGTTGACTGTGAACTGTGTGTGTTGTGTTCTTGATTTCAAATTTTCTTTGTATTGGTGAAGGACCTAAAATGTACCTTGTATAAAAGCTGTTCAAAACCACTCTGATTCTGTTTCCTCATCAAATTGAGAATCAGAGTCACCTATCTTATTAAAAGCTACAGGGATCTGACTATTTTCTTTTAGTAAATTCATTTCTGTCTTTGATCCCTGCGCAAGCAGGTCAATCTTATTGAGCCTTTGCCTTGTGTCAATTCTATCTTCACTGCTATCTCGCAGTACTCATGCCTGTCCTGCTCATACCAGGTCCACCCTTCAAGAGCATATCCTAAACTTCTCAATATTTACACATTCCAGCCATTTTGCCACTGTGTCACCCGGAGCTTGTGGAGGGGGGTGCACAAGGCAATTGCTCAACTCCAGACAAGAACTTTTCTCTTTTGAATTGTGTTGTTTGCCTTTTCCATCATCAAAACTCAATTCATAGATATCTTTACATCATGTGATACTCTCAACTCCCCCCTTCAACTATCACCGATCCATCAATGTGTGATTCTCATTTGGATCTTGGTCCTTCAACACTCATCTCTGTAGGGTTTTCCCCAAGACTCAAAGTAGAATTAAAAGCATGATTGTAATTGTAATATCTGCCCTAATGATCCACAGTCAATGTCCAGCTGTGTATGTACCTTGCATGGCCAAGATCATATAGTCATGGAAGCCACTTCAGCCACAGTGTTGGCTCCTTGGGCACTTTATTTTCTGCCAACGGGGGAGTGTGTGCCACGGACAATGTGACGCATTCCTCTGTGGAGACAGTGATCATGGAAAAATGAATCTTCATTTTTGAGCTGAACCTATATGTATGCCCTAGAGCATGATGCCCTGAGTCCCTCGCCGAGTCCGACTGGCTCGGACCAAAGCGTGAGAGTTTGATAAGTTTATACATGATCTGTCAATTAGTACTGAAGTGATATATATCAATAATGAGTTATATATTTGGTTATATATATGAATGCGTGAGACTCGAGCGGCTGCTCACGAAGGTACCCCAATTTAAAAGTGTACAAGGCCGTGTGTAGTTTTCCACAAACTCTTTCATGCTTGTAATGTGCGCGTTGCCTGTACAACATACTTAGTAACCAGCACTAAATTCACATACTACATACTGGACTTTGAACACGAGAAGTATGCAGAGACGCGCTGCTACGCGCCGGTGTTGTCAACTTGCGCATGCATGTTACTGTTTTTGCAAGTGTCACCTGTATATATAAACAACAGCCCTAGGTCGTCGCGTCCCCTCCCTCTCCCTCTCTCTCTCTCTCTCCTCCTCGCTTTCCTCCCTTCTATCCATCCGCATTTTCTACTTCGTCACGCCTTTTCACTATCTTCAAGCTCTTCATCAACCCGTACGTTGCTCCTTCTGTCTCCTTAGTTTCTTTCTCCAGGTTGCGCTCATATAGATAGTGTTGGTTACCAGTTAGACTGCTGCTAACCGTCGTCTACCACTCCTGTTGACTGTCTCCCTTGCTTCGGATTACTTGCCTGTTTACCGTATACCGATCCTTTGGATAGTCATCACAATAAAATGGCTGCTCCCACGAAAGACTCTGCCATCGCTAAGCCTAAGAGTTAGTCTCTATCCTAGATCTCACCTTTCACCTTGGCCGTGTTTCCCTCATGCACAAGATTTCACCCGAGTCCATCCGCGTGATCGATCGCTTATCTGTTGTCTTGGATTCTCTTTGCGCCCTTGGTATTTTTTTTTTTTTGGGGGGGGTTGGTTTGGTGGGTCTTTGACATGGACTGAATTTTCCTTGTCAATTTACCCGCTTGTTTCTGACCTCTTATGTTATTTACCACAGTTCAGAGGAAGCTGGCGCGAGTAAGAGGAAATCGAGCGCCTATCAAATATACATGAAGGTATGTTGCTTGCTTAATCCTACATCCAATGGGGTCTGTTTATACATCTACTCATGTGTTGCCTTTTGACCAGTCGGCACTCGTCGACTTGAAGACAACTAACCCGACCATTACTCACAAGGAGCGATTCAAATTGGCCGCCTCACAATGGAAAACTGACCCGTAAGTCACTTCTCTCTCGAATTCAATAAATTCCAAGGCGCGTTCGATTGATCGATGTCACCTCGTCACATTGGGAATTGTTTTGCTTGATTTGATTATCGATTCAGCTCTAACCCTAACCGCGTCAAGGCCTGAACTCTTCCCTTGTCTCAAATACCCAATTTACCTCAATGCCCATCGTGTCTTCATGACCTCAACAATGTCGCAATGTGGAATGCTATCGTTTACCTGCTTATGCCCCTTGACTCACTTCTCTCTCGTGTGCGTTCGTCGATGACAATCGTGTTGTAATACATGTTTTAACTAAAGTAGTCAGGAACAGAATTGGTTTTTATCCACTGGTCATCTTACCTGTCTCGCGCCCAGTACTTTGTTTCTGTGGGCTTCTATGCAAGTCACATTATGCTGAACTGTACTACTGCCCTTTATTTACAAGCTTGTGCCCATACTATCGATGATTGCAGGACGTTCCAGAATTTGTTGGGGTGATGATTTTAAAAGCGAATACACACTGTTCTCATTCCCGAGCACACCCGGCCTTACCCCTCTCGCTCTTTGGTATCTCCGAACCAAGTTCTCGCTGACTGAAGCTCCGCAACCTTGAGGTGACAATACTTCAAAAAAGTTAACTACAGCAGCCCTCAGCTCAGTTTTGGCTGCCGTGGGCGTTCTGGACCCATGACTCGAGTTGTGCTTAGTGACTCTGCATACACAGCAGGAGTCCTCTCTTGGGTAAACCAATTTTCCGGGTGCCGCAAATTTGACTCACTCATACAGTGAGTATGAATTGCGCACTCATTTATGCCATCTGTTATCCGGCATTGCCAATTTAAAAACACAAATCGTCCACAACTCAAAAGCACCTATCAAGTGTACTACTGATCTACCGTCCCATTTCTTTTTCTTTTTCTCTCTCTTCCTTTTTCTCTTGTCCTTATGCACGCCGCTGCTCATGTATATGAATGGTACTTTGATTCGTGTATGATGGCTCAATGCAAATTTTTCTCTCTTGGTTTGTGTAAAAAAAGAATCTTGCCAACTCCCAAGTATTTCAAGCGAGCTTATGAGGTGGGTTCTGTACCCTTAAAATCTTTTGATATCATATATAACAGGTAATAGAAACATATGACTAAGATACATTCATTGTGACCTTCTATTTTTTATTTTTTTTTTCCATCCAGTACCGAATGGAATTCAGTTCTGATAATTGTTTACGGTGAGAGAGATGAGGTTGGGGCGGAATAGCAATCCGACCGCTAACTGAAAAAAAAAAAAAAACAAAGAAAAGAAAAGAAAACACGCTCTACAAATGCTGAAGATGCAGGAATTGACAAAATCTGAAAGGTAATTTCACCAAGGATAAAATAGGTATTGCTGATAATCATATGCTACATATACATTTTTTTGTAGATTTTTTTTTTTTTTTTTTTTTTTTTTAAAAAAAAACTCGAGCACTCAAGAATTATTAGAAAACTTACCATCCAAAAAAGCACCAATGGCTTCTCCAGCTCAAGCTGGATTTTTCTCCTTCAAAAAGATAAGATTTGACCTCATCAAAAAATTTGTGTGCGTATCAGGTTTTGGAGAGGCATGAGCTACTGTTTCCCACAGGCTCGAATAGATCATGTTCATTCCACAAATTGTGGACTGGACAGGGCTTGGCCAGATTTAGAAAGGTTGAACACATTTTGATGTTGAGTTTGGGATGAATAAAGGGAATTGTACTCATTCAGGAGTAATGACTTGGTTTTTGATGTTGACTTTCATTGACAAACCACACTGACCAAACATGGTGTGGCAATGGATGGGGTCAAGGATTGTACTACATAAGAGGGTTTGAGGATTTTTAACATCAAGCCTCGAGGTTTTTTTTAAAAAAAAAAAATATTGTTTGCTTTTTGACATGCTTGCCCTCAAGAGCCAGGTGCCAAAGAATAATGAGAGAGGGTGCATTTGATAAACTTATAGACTGGAATTACACAGTGCTTAGTTGGTGCATCACTATGAAATATTTGAGTCGCTTCCTCTATTTCAGTCAGAATGGGTAACATGAAATCCATTGCTTGCCACCGTTGATGTGAGAATGCATACTCGTTTGCTCACATTGAGAAGTATAAAGCAGAATAGTAGACTTCAGATGAATCCAGGAATGGATTTGATATAATAAGTAGTTCCATTGAGGGGCAGATATCCCCATCAATACAAGTTTTGGATAATTAGTCTGAGTGTCACATAGGTGAATAAAAAGTTTCAAGCTCTAAAAGAGAAGTTTTCACTTTGTTTTGGAGTAGTGCCATTGGCTTGTATAGAGGCATATCAGATGTAAGTTTTTTTTTTTTCTTCTTCTTCTTATTCAAATGGGAAATGGGAGAGGTGTAATATTCAGTATGTTCAACCAATTGAATATCTGCTTGAGGCTGATTCATTACTCTGGAAAGAGCTGCTGATTGGAAAATAGGGTGAATGCCTTGATTGGTCATATATTCTCCAGAATCCTTAGTTCCTCATCCATCAGTAAATGATCCAGTACAGGCCACACTAAGACCTTCAAGATCCTCAAGTTCTGCCTTGCAGAGACCCAAGCCAGTCACTTTGTACTCTGCAAATTTGGTTTCAGATGATAAACCAACTTCCAAAAGCAAATCTCTACAAACTTACTTCATAAAATAACAGGCATACCCATTTTCAGTGTCAGCCCTTGAGTGAAAACTCACTTCAGGCTACAAAAGGATAAAAAAGTGTATAAGAAACATTACATAAGTAAATTCACACATAAAACTATAAAAAAATGTTCTTGTACTCAAGTCCCAAATAAGTATTAGAGTATGAACAACAATATATATATATATATATATACTTATTTATGAATTACATCTCATAACCAAGTTTCAATGATAAGAAACCCCAACTGTAGATTACACTACAAAAACAGAACCCTTGAGATATCTGTATTGAAGATTTCCACAGAAACCTGATACAAAATGGATCAATGTGGGGTTGAGCAACTCTTCAACCCTTGATCCCAAGCCACACACGCTAACCTGGTTACAACAGTATTGAGAGTTAGATGGAGGACAATGTGTAGCAGTGATAGTACTCTTCTGACCTGGAGTAAAGTGTGTGGGATAATTAACTCAGGAGCTGTCAGCGATAAGGAAAACCAAAACTATATTTCTTTCCTAGCAATAATTGAGCTTAGGGAAAGAGTAAGTCAGGGATCGCCACGAGGAGATACCAGTGGCGCTGGTGTGGCCTTGATATAGGCATACCCCCTTATCCCTATATTGGGTGAAGCCAGACGTGCACGACTGCAATTCTACATGTATAACTACACCTGGCTGAGCTAGAGTTTCAAAGAAACAAGAAACTAGTCACAAGACCCTAGTGGAGACCCAATCCAAATTCCCAGATTAGTTTAAAGGAAAACACCTAGAAACATGATAACCAGTAGGACAAATGTTGAGTATAAATAATCCACCTCTGAGAAGACAAAGAGGAAGGAATCACTCAAATGTAATCTAGTTTTTTTTATAGGACTCTTTCTATAAAATATCTATCCTATATGCTCTCTGGTCTTATTTAAAGATCACTTGTAATAGAGACCAGTCCTTATATAAGAGGTAGAATTGTTCCTGTCATCACTTATCTCCTTTCTCTTGGCTTGAGTTGAATCAGCTCACTCACCTTTTCACTTCCCTAAAACTTACAACTCTAAGAGACAAACCAGGCTTCAAACTTCCTCTCTTCAACTAAAAACTATCAAAGACTCAGTACACCTAAGGTACTGAATTTTTTCCGAGATTCTTCTTGAAATCAACCAGGTCAGTTATCACAAACCTGAGTAGACAAGCAGGCTTGTCAGTAGAAGATCATGAGGATTTGAACTCAGATTTGTCTCAGTAGATTCTCCTCAATACCCACTTTTTGGTTTATCAAGACATGAGTCAATCTCAATCTCATTCAGTATTTACTTTGAACCTAATAACAAAGTAAGTACTGACATTTGGGGGGCCTCAATGGGGCATTTTCTCAACTGAAAAATTGACAAATACATTCAACCACTCCAAAACCTCAACTACCCATAGTTGATTATCACCAAGTTACAGACACCTAAACCTCATAGAACAGCCAAAGTGGAGCACACCCTGAGTCAAATTGACCATACCAGAAATGCCAACCTATTAGCATTTTCCAACTTCTTACTGATGGACCAAATTGGTCCCAGCCCCTATCCTACTCACATTGGGATTATCAAATCAGGTCAAAGGCCTACTGTGAGGTAAACAGAGGATGGTGGTCAGCCTAGGCCTTAGGTTATTTCTGTAAGAGTTAAAGGACTCTGTGAGTGCCTGAGTTATAACTAACTACAGGGATCTTTCCAACTTTGTTTTGCCAAAAACTGAGTACAGTAACCAATGAGGATTCTACTCACTAGATTGATATGAGTGAAATGGAAAGGGTATTATCTTCAATAATGGGAAATCATGGTCAGAGTGTAGCTGGAAAGATGACTGTTTGTTAAAAATGGGACAGGAGTTTATTCTGAAGGGTGAGATCAGAAAACTTGGAGTATAACAGGTAGATATGTGAACACTATAGTTCTCATCTAGAGAGAGCTTTTGATAGTTGAATTTGATAGAAATGGAGTTAATTGTTATGTTTTTTTTTTGTTTCTGACCTTTCAAGATGGGCTCTATTTATACTTTTCCTTTTATCACCTTCATCATGTTCATTAGAATTTTACAGTCTCCTTCTAGCTAGACCCTTCTCCTGGACCCTGCATGGAATGTAGTCCTGATGGTAACCAGTTCTTCCCTTCTAGCAGTATCTGTAAAGGTTCTAGTGTTGATTATTGACTGTAATATTAAAAGTACCAGTGGCTTATGGACCTTTCAGGGTTTGTATTTTACAAATCAGGATGGTTCATAAATTGGTGGGGCTTTCTTCTGGTTGCCTTGGGGGTGTGCAGGAATTCTCATGGTGAGATAGTCCATAGGAGATTTTGAAGGTCTAGGCCTCTCTTCTGATACTCAGAAGTTCCTCCTCTCTGTCTCTCTTATCATTATTTCTTTTTATATAGTTTTTATGGGATTCTTTGAAACTAGACCCTTTAAGATGAACTTATCATTATGTATAATTTTTTTCAAGATATACTTGAAAGCCTTTTGGTCTGTACTTCAAGCATAAGAACTTGAAGGTTGACAGCCATGGTATTGATCTTTGGTCATCCATTTGATCCCAATCCCTCTGTATTTTACACCCAAAAAGTTGGTCATGCAGTGATTTGGAGATGCATTATCACCAATAATAAAGTGATGTTTTAGGAGAACACCTCTTTCCTCCAAACCATCCCAGTACAGATCCACCATTGCCTCTCTTGTATGATGTCTTAAAAGTACCTATAAGAGAAAAGACAATCATTTCAAGAAAAATGGGTGTCAAAGTTGAATAAACTTGATAAAACTTAACCAAAAAGTAATACATTTATAAAAACTTACTTGATAAGTGAAAAGCTTGCAACAAACTTCCTCATGCTTATTGAAAAATTTCCCAACAATGGCAATGTAATAATGAGACTTATCACATGAATTTCAACAATCAGTTTCTGTAAAAATCAAACCAGGTATTTTGGCTAATTTTTCAAGAAGCTCCTGTTTCAAAACAGAGTACAACTTGCATGTTTCCCCTTGGATTGATTTTCAGCCTGGCCAGTAGAATCAAGGGGCAATTTTGCATAAAATGTCTTGCATAGCTTCACTGTGAAATATAGGGCAAGGTAAGGACTTGCAAATAATTTGGGCAACTAGTAAAAGATCTAATGTTTTTATTTGTATCTTGAATGGATCAGGATCATTGCCCAGCTGAATACTACCAGGTGCTTGAATCTCTCATGCAGCTTGAAGACAAGAACACCCAAGACAATGGCAATGTAGATTGAAGTTTCCCAAAGTATTCAAAACAACAGCAGAGCTGTTGGAAAACCAATTCATGGAGATAGGTGAGATCATAGAAAGAATAGAAATGTAATGAGAAGGAAAAAACTCACACAAAATATTTGCAGTGATATACAAGACAACCTGGTTCTTTTGAAGGCACTTGTATATCAATGGACTCAGGCTCCTACACATGTTGTACCACATAATCACATAAGCAAAATTATATATAACCAATTAATTAAAATTGAGATTGAAATTTGCAGCACACTCACATGGTGTCAGCCCTGAGGACTGCATGACAGTCCCACAGGCTGCAAGAAGACATGTACATACATAGTAACTATGAGGAATAGGTGTAATACATAGTGTAACACATGTATCACATGTGTAATAAGTGAGGTACACATATAAGGAGTAGTGTAACATATGTATTACATAGGTATTGAGTAGTGTAACATATGTACTACATATGTAATGAATAGTGTAACAATTAAACCACACCTCAGGCTCGGTGTCAAGAGCTGTAGATACATATATAAATCCATTTTATGGGATTACACAAGTATCATCCATCAGATGAAGAAGAGTAAATGTAAATTAAGTAACTTGTGATGAATAAGAGATATTATTTATTATAAGACAAACCAGTAAGGGCTAGGTTAGCCCTTTGACATGAGAAATACCTATAGTGAAGGAAGATTGAAGACTGAGGGTATAAAAGGAGTTCCCAGAGTCTTCCCTCCAGGAGGACATTTTAACAACCAACCAACTAAATAAGAATTTACAACTCAACAGCTTGAGACACTATGAAAGTGATCCCTGAGCTTTTTTCTTCTAAGATATTCATAGAACCATTCACCCTACTCTGGGTGTGGTAATTATTCTATCAAATAGAAACAGCTTGGTATCTTTGTATCTTTGTCTCTTCTTTTGACTCTTTCTTAATCTGTCAAGGTCCACACTACCTTGTCTTCACTGCACCTCATCTAGGAAGCTCCTCCCTCTTGTCTTTAGGGTTCTTGAGAGGGAGCTAGTTGAGGAAGAAGATCAACAGTGTCTAAGCACCAGGTGAGTGAAGCCCTAACTAGGGATTCACCACCCTCACTGTGTTTCAGACAGGCTGGTTCTCCTGCTCACCCAGTGTATTCAGAGTGCCCATCTGTCTCCTAGCCTTTGCAGCTCTAGGAGGATTTGGGGAAGAAACCCTTGATTGTACTGGGTCTTTGACTCAAAAAACCTTTCATCATTGCATTTTCAAGTGAGAGTCAAGCCAACTGAAGCTAGGATCTCACACATGGAAGTATTTATATACCCAAGTGTGCCAGACATTGCAATAACCACATTATTTTTGCCTCACTTTTTAGTGCGCAAGCCCATCATTATTGAAAGATTGTTCCTGCTCATCTTTTTCGTTGTACTCTTCATCTGACTTGTTACTTGATATATCAGTATCATTGATATTGGATTGGGACTTAGAAGATGTTAAGGATGGGTTAATGCCTAAACCCAAAGCAGAGAAAGAGACTTCATTGATATAAGGATTTAAGTCTTGTTGATGAGCAAGACAAGAACCTGGCTTGTTGGTTGAGCTATTTGCATGGCTAGAAGCTGGATGCAAGCATTGAGTGTTGCTCTTACAAGCCACTTGATTAGCTGAGGTAGAGCCTTCACAATGCATCTTAGAATAGTGTAGCTTTTGAGAATTGAGAAATCACCAGAGCATTCAAGACAAAATGTAGTGAGAAGGGCAGGATCACAAGAGTTGACCAGAAAGACAGAAGCTTTATAGTCCCCCATCTCCTTGTGAAACCAAGAGAAGGTCAAAAAAAAAAGAAAAAAAAAAGGAAGGAAGGCAAAGATCCAGAAGTTGATAGGAAGTTAAAAATATACACCCTCCCCCCAGGAGAGGTCCAACAAAGGAATTGGAGACATAATAGTTATGACTCCATGCATATGTAAGCAATGAGTCCTTTAAATCTGTGGGAGTCATTGTTTAGTATCACATGCAACTCATGGTGAGTCATTTCTGTAATAGAATTCCTTTGATACCAACTCCGACTTGTTCAGAGTCGGAGTCATCAGTGTTTCCCTGAGCATCCATGAAAGCAGATTTTGCTTGAAATACATACTTGTGAGCCACTTGCTTCTGTCTGGCAAGTGACCTCACTCCTGGTCTGAGAAAAGTGTGGGCACAAAGGCCAAAGGTTTAAAACTGGGTTCCTCTGCAGCTCAAATACCTCAGGAACCTCTCCTGAGAGCTGGATGAGTACTGATCCTATCTAAGGAAAGAACTAGATGTCCACAGGATCAGCAGAGCTTCACACAGATTCCTTTAGATCCTGTGCTGTCTAGAAGCTGGTGCACTCAGCTTTTATCCTCTACCACCTTGCTACACTTCTTGAGAACCCTTCAGCAAGAATGGAGCAGAGGGGGTCATGGAGGAAAGGTGCTAGTGATGAACCTTGGAGATGAACAATGAAATAAAATAACCGGTGAAGACCAGCAAGGAAACTAGACCATTTCTTCAATAGAGAAGAAATCACCAAGGTTAATTGTATATTAACCAGTGACTGAGAATCTCAGAAGAAGAAAGTTCAGAATATCCTAGAGAGGTATTCAGACTGTTGAGTTTTATTTTATTGATGCTTCAGAAAGGGGAAAGTGTCCAGGG
Organism: Cronartium quercuum f. sp. fusiforme G11; assembly: GCA_015951145.1. Classification (NCBI taxonomy): domain Eukaryota; kingdom Fungi; phylum Basidiomycota; class Pucciniomycetes; order Pucciniales; family Coleosporiaceae; genus Cronartium; species Cronartium quercuum. The sequence continues at coordinate 125,905 of MU167221.1, forward strand.
AGGTCTGGTCCTCCTTTTATATTCTGAGCCTTCATTCTTCCTTCTCTATGAGCATATTTACTCAGTAGAAGGTAAACCTAACTTTGTATGTATAAATCTCTTGGTAATAATGTGTTATTACCATCACATTTTATGGCTATGGTTTACAACAGGTTGTATCATGGCTCTTGAAACTGAGCTATGAGTTGTTTACACTTGTAATTACAATACCTTTGCAGTCCCATGGTACTTGCCGAGTACTCAGGGGCTGACAACACTGGTCACAGCTTTTCAACCTTTGCCTTGCGGCAGAATTGAGCTCTTTCAGGTCCCAGATTCAGACACTTTGTGTGGACTAGGCCCAAGAATATAAGTCCGGACTCAGTTGGGTGATTTTGATGGTCGGAAGGAGTGGAAATTTGCTCGGAGGGTCTTCCAAGCCAATTTTTTTTTTTCCCGGCGCTCTCTCTCCCAAACTTGAGTCTGAGTTGTAAAGTTGTACGCTAACGCTCGTCAGGTTCCCTACCTAGTCAACAACGACTTGAGTTAAGTAAGTTTGTGATCACTCCGACCTGCCCCATTTCGTTCCAGAGGGTAACGGGAAGTATTACTCTATAGAATATGTTTTTTTCATGTTCAAATGTTTTGGTTTTTCTCTCATCTTACTGATTCGACTACGTCACTACTGTTTTGAGTGAAGACGACATGTAGAGGGCTTGCATTCGATATGTAACCAGCAGATGGATTGCCGCAACTGATGAAAAGCAGCTGTATTTTCGCGCCCAAGAAGACACCGACCAACACGCTCACCTTTTGGGCGACCTACACTAGTCCAATTTGGGATCTTCCCACACAACAGATTTGCTTGGATTGGGTTGCATCATTCCGCGAGGGCATTCCGACTATTTCTGCCTTCAAGACGCTTTACAAGTTCTTAAAGACAGTCGCGTGCGTCAAGTAGAACAATACTCTGTATATGTATGCATTATTGTCTGATGTTGCTTCATGAAACGCTGCAAATAAACACCAATTATAAGAAGCCTGCTAAGGAGGTTGATGCGAGTGACTGTTGCAGGCTATTTTCATCGGGAGTTACACCCAGAGCACCAATCGGCCGTCTCAAATCCCAAGTAAGCTTACGTTCCAGGTATTTGACGGATTCGATGTCCATGATACACTTCTGCCTCAGTAAAAGGTGATAGAGGCCGACTCGTCCAGGTCTCCAATCGGTGGTATGAGGTTTACCGGGTTGAAAGTCCTGTGGATGAGCGAGATCAATGGCATTGAGAATTGGGAGAATCTTGTCTTTCTGCTGCTGATTCCACCAAGTTCCACATTGACCCAGTCGTATTCCAGGAGAGATCAGATGTTCACGACTGAGGGCCTGTCGTAGTAGGCCACCGTTACTCCAGCCAGTTTTGGGTGTGCCCCAGTCTCCTCCAGCTATCAACATCGCGTTTGACCAACCTTTTTGGGTGATCAAGTCAGCTAATTCCTCACTTCCGTATTCGACGTTGTTCATGTTGAAGCGATCTACTACGATGAGGCGACCTTCCCTCCAACGCTGACTCAAGACCGTTCGAAGGCCTAGTTCCCACACTTTCCTTTGAATTCCTTGAGACCAGTCTTTCGGTTTCGGTCCAAAGGCTGCTCCTCCCTTCCGTAATGTGGGTGAAGAAGCGTCACCAATTCGAGCGCGACCAGTTCCCTTTTGAGGTCGAAGTTTGCGACCAGATGTTGCCACTTCGGACCGTGTTTTCTATAATCAATTTTAGGTGAAAGCCGTCGAATGAGCATCAGTCTTTTGATCGAATTGACAGAAAATGACCAAATGAAAGATAGACCGTAATATTCACGAACTGTATTGGCACTTCCCGATCGCATGAGGCTACGTTCAAACATCACGCAACGATGAATTATGTCGGGTCGATGAGGTTGGCCGAAGACGTGCTTTGAGAGAGGGAAGACCATGGGTTCATCGAAGGTAGCATCTGGGTTGGAGAGATCGAATCGATTGAGGACAACATGTTGAATGGAAGGACCATGTGTAATGCCTATCGAACCGGGGGAAAAGCTCAGTGCACTTATCAGCGTGAACATTCAGCCGTAATCAGCTCACCTTCAACCAACTCGGAAGAGACGTGGGCAGTGAGTGAGGTCGGAAGATGAAGTTTTAATGATCGCTGAGATGTAGCGAATGATCGAGAAAGACCCCAAGAACGAGGGGTGAGAGTTGAAGGACCAGGCATGAGGAGAAAATTGATTGGATTGGAACCCAGCACATGACATCCAGCTTAAGACTTAATTAGCTGTCAAAGAGCCTAAGCTTAAGTCTCATGGGTTTACAGAAGACAAAGTAGTACCATGTGATATGTATGCTATATAACATACTTAACGTCGAATCCAAAACTGAGAACTGAGGAAGGTCTTGGGACGGTCAAGAGCAACCTCCGATCACTTCAAGTCTTGAACGATCCACTTCATCATGGCCACCTTTTCCGCCGCCAACTCAGCCGCGTCCAACTCCAGCCCGGAGTCCCTTGCTCCTGCTTTCAATACCCAGGACTGCGTCAAGTATCTTGCATCCCGTAAGCTAATGCATCAAACTTGAACTGGTTCAATTTGTTCAATCAGGCAGCGCAAATTGTTCTGATCTTATTCTCGATCGACCTTCACATTTTGCCACAGGTCATACAACCGCGATGGAAGGAGTTCATGCAGCGAGTAATGGCACCACACCGGGTTCGTAGTTTCGCTCGCTTGAGAGCTCTCAGAGCTCTGGGCGCTCGAATCTTATGCTCATGACATTCATCTCAATCCAACGACTTTCAACTATGGCTTTTGAATCACACAAAATCGATTCCCAAATCATCGTCTCGAACCAGTCTCAGAGCGCGTGGAACTATACAAACCACCTGGTGCCACCAATCTCGCCGGAAGCTGGGGATCTGGAAAACGTAATTAACCCACCGCTATCCCTGCTCTAGCATAATAATCGTACTACTCAGCTTACATTCATCAATATTGACACTATCCCCCCCCCCCCGATTTATAAATGTTAACCATCAATCCCGGGCCTTGAAACTTACAATTCGTACCAAAACAAAGACACATCAATGACTAACGGCCAAGACTTCCTGGCGACACTTTGGGCCAAATTTGAAACTTCGCCCGCTTATCAGTCTTATCTCCAAGCTGCTGCCTCCCACCCTAGCGCACCTAACAGCACGGCGGTCTCCACAGCCAACAAATAGAGCCACTGATTGGCTTCCCCCACGCTTACACCTGGTCCAATAGTCCTCGGAACGACCTTTCATAGACTTCATCCGATACTTGGTGATAGATGTGCCACCTGAGGTTTTTATCGGATGCGGGCAAATCTTGTATGCACATCACATCTCGTATAGCCTCTCGTTTTCTTTACCAACCGCTGTGTCCAAGCTATCCTCCACCAATTTCAATAAAACTCAGTAGGTTCTTTTTCCAACTATATCTGCCAACATGTAAATATGTATCACAACCTGTAAAGACACAATGCAGAGGCCTGGATGGGGATTTTCTCCTCAATGCTTTACTCAAATTACCTCTTGTAGAACTGAGGCGACCATCTGCCCCAAAGCGTTATTGAGTCAAGTGAAACCAGAGCTTAAGATTGCCTGAATATGTTGGCTTGCAATCATGTAACTACACTTGTTGTTGACAGACAGCAGGAGAGTTCTGTCAAGTCACACGAACCCTGCTCTGCCTCCACACTTCAAGAAAACTCTCACCTGATCAATCCAGAAAGAAAAGACTGAT
>MU167221.1:137920-156515 GCA_015951145.1 Cronartium quercuum f. sp. fusiforme G11
TTTTTTTTTTTTTTTTTTTTTTTTTTTTTTTTTTTTTTTTTTGATGAGGAAGGAGGTAAAGGGATCTTAAACTAGTACAAAGTGCTGATAATAATGACAAGAAGAATGAATGGTGAATCAAATCAGTCACGGAATAAGCTTCCTGATATACTAGTCGTAGAAGACTCTCCTCGAGTAGCTCTTATTCTTTCAACTTCTTTCACACGTTCTCTTATACCAAATGAAGTATTATTGTTATGATTATTATCTATTGTTGATCCATTATTAATACCTAATGATGATAAACCCCAGATCCCACCAACTTGTGAACATTTTTCTTGATCATCTTTGGATTGATTTTCTAATGATTGAAAATGTTCAATCCCATTTTGATTTGCAAATGCTCTTCTATACAATTGATTTGGATTGGTCAACATTGATGTCGAATGTCTTAAATTTTGACCTCGACGATAAGGTGAAAAGGATGTATCTGAAAAAGTTTGATCATTGTGAATATTTGATTTAGAGGGTGAAGGACTCGGTTGAAGCCAATCAGGTTTAGTAGTGACTCGTGGTGGAGTGGTAAACTCCTTTGAAAAGTGACCGGATGGACGGGAGTTCGTTAAACGAGATGAAGTAGAAGTAGATCGGTATCTAATTGAGCGAGGTTGATGTGATGGTAATTCTGAGGGTGGTTCGAAATCAGTAGGAGTTGGATGTTCATCATTGATAGATTCCACATGACTTGGTGTAGGTGAAGAGGCCTCTTTATCAGCCTCAGGTGAAAGTTTTTGTGTACTACTAAACTTTGTTGATTCATCTACCGGCATAACTTCACTCTCTACCCAAACATATTCACCTACACCATTCTCACCATTTTCTACTGCTCCTTTACTACCTACTCCAGGTAATCTGAGAACTCGAACTTTGGGCCAAACTAAATTATCAACTATCCAACCTCGAAGACGTCCTAAGATAAGTTGTTCTACTTTGGGTATGTCCTCTAATTTGGCGCGAGCACCTAGTAAGGAGGTGGTAGACATTGAAAGTGTAAAATCGGGATCTAGTGAGAGTAAAATGGCAGGTGAAGGAGTTGATGAGTCTTCGTTGACAGAAAGTGGAATGGCGACGGGTGGGATTTCGGCCATGATCTGTGAATAGAAGAGTATTTTAAATGTGAGTGTATACAACGAAGACCAATTGAGATTCTTATGAACAAAATATGAAGGCTTACAGTCGCTGATATCTGATTTAAGGTGAGACCTAAAGAGACTGGTAAGACAGCAAAGCGAGAGGTTGGAAAGTTGATAACCACTTTAGTTTCGATTGCTAGTGTGACATGATCGGCGTAGTCTACATCCACTTCGATTCTCTAATCATAATGAACACATAAAATCAGCATTCGTGAAAAGATGGCTAAATCGTTGGTCAGATATTGAGGGATATTACCATTCTTCCTGTTTCATCAGCCGGTCTGACACGAGCATTACTACATAATGGAAATTGGTCACCGAAATCAACTTCGGTAACCGTAATATAATCCTATAAAGCAAACGTACCCCAAAAAAGAGAGATCAAACAGTAAGTAATTTTATAACAGAAGAATACATAGATAGAATCTCGAGAAATTTAATAAACTTTACCACACTAATAAAACCAGGTTCAGAATCCCTTCCAACGTTAAGAGCTTCTTCTACCATTTGTTTTGCTTTTTCACCTTTTAATGATGAACCTTCATCTAATTCACCATGTACCAAGCTGCGATAAGCTACTATAGCTTGAGCTACTAAGACGTTAAGCCAATCTGCAGTTTCAGGTGGATGAGTAGATAAGTCATATGATAACTTGGAAAGTAACTCTGGCACTAATGTTTTCGGATTTCGATCATTGTGAGAAGAGGATGGTCTACGTCGACGAGATGAGGCAATCGAAGATCGACGAGGCCTCTGAGATTGATTGAGCTGATGATCAGTTAAACTGAGTTTTAGGATACAAGATTAAAAAATTGAACATGACTTACCTGTTGACGTCGATTATCATGAGATGTCTGTTGTTGATTCTCAAAAACGACATACTTGATAAATAAGACTACTATTATAATCCTATTAGAGTAATTTCAAAATGTTAGAATATGACAAGAGAAGCATGAAGAAGGAAATGAAAGACTTACAAAGATAGTTGACCAAGTAAGAAACCTTGAGTGAAGGTTAGATGTACAAATTTATAATTTTCTGAACTTACGTTATGAAAATTCGATTTAGTCATGGTGATCGATAATATTTATAGGAAGTTGACGAAATCTAATCGAATTCGAGTGAAAATGGAAATAAAAATTATCCAAATTTCGATTTTATTTAAACTATGTATTTAACATAATTTATCTGGACTAATTTGGTGACAAGTTTGAACTTAGGTACATAAAAACATAAACGACTGTAACTCTCATCAAGCTGTTTCTTTTTCATTTCTCAACACTCAATGAGATGGAGTGTCTCAACCTCCCATGTAACCACGCAGACAAGCTTACAGGGGAAATCGTCATGGAACAAAGTAATCATCCTTTTTTATGTTTCTCACATTGAAAGAACTTGCTAATCAATTGCCAACCCAGAGGAAAGACTCTCTTTGTAGGGCATAGTGTGAACGATGGGGGACGCAGGGCTGAAGTCCGATCTATAAAAAAAAAAAACTGCTGAGTTAGGGTTGATAGGTGTTGGTACAGAAGGTGAAGATTAGAGTCAATGATAAGGTGAAGAAGTAGATACAACACCTCACCCACCACCCTGGGAAAATTTTCACATCCTCCATGTTTCTTTTCTTTCTTTCTTTTTTCTTTTCTTTTCTTTTCTTTTTTTTTTGGTAACCCCAATTGCAAGAAATTATCGAAATGTCAATTATTTACATCACGACTGAAAAGAAAAGAAAAAAGATCCTTCAATCAATCGATAGATATAGATAAAAATGTACAAGAGAAAAAGGTATAACTGTTAAGCACACAAACCCAATAACGAGTTCTCACAAGATACAGCAATTAAATCTGTATGACTATAATATAATAATTTCTTTCATATTGATATGAAGCCAAAGTATTCTCAGGCTAAACCCTGGAGGGGTGTGGCGCGGATCGAGGGTTCTCAAAAGACGCTGAAGATCGGAACAGGCTAGAGTTTGAGAGCATGCGTGGTAGAGTGGGTGGGATTATGGCGAGAAATGAAGCTGGGGAATTTTATCATCTTAAGTGCTCTTCACTACTGAGAATTCTCAAATTTGAGCTTCTGTCTTCTGCATAGTCTCGAATGATTGGGAGACCGTGGCTATCGATTATCTGCAAGGAAGCAGTGGGTGAGGAAGTGAAAACTGTAGAGGAACTTGCCACATATCCTTCCTGGTCTTCGTTCTCAAATTGATATATTTTACCAAGCTCAAAGGTTATTGTGGGAATACCAATCAAATCTTCTGTTGCGGAAGAAGATCCTTCGCCCATGTGTGATGCTTCAGGTTCGTCCAGCCTCAAATTATCCAAATTAGCTTCCGCAGAACCTGACTGATCTTCCTCCGAGATTGGCAAAAATGTGAGCCCCCCAATGAAGCTCGTGACGTCTATGTTGCTTCCCAAAAAGTGTCGAGAGGATTGTGTGTCTGGCCTTACTCTAGAATCAACTCTATCGCGTTGCAAAACTGAGGGGTTCTGCGGGGGAATTAATTCAAAATCTGTTGCAGAGGATCGCAGCAAGGTTTGGTCGGAAATAGCATGAAGCGCGGCGTCAGCTTCGAGGATCAAGTGTCCGAGGTCGTCTGAAAGGGCATGCGAAGAATATTCTTGAGAAGATAGAGACTGATGCTGTGGTGTAATTAAATTCAAGTCTTCGAGGCTTTTAGAGCTGGCCAAAGGGTGTTCTTCTTGATCTGGGAGGTATGGATTTACAGTAAAGTTATCAGAAATGGGATATGGATTGACCACCGATGTGGAACTGCCTATTTCTTCCATCAAAACAATACGACTCAATGAAAATGACGAGGAGAGAATGCTTGAAGTATTATCGTAGAATTCCACGTCGCGATCATCGTTGGCACTGATTCCTGAGACTGACTGAGCTTTAAGTGGTGTAGGTGGTAAAGAAATTTGAGGTGGAGGTCCGAATAGTCCTATTGGTTCAGCGATTATAGGAGCCGAAGGAGTGCGTTCGACCGCCTGGTCAGCTTGAGATTTCAGCAGATTATGAGGAGCTGGTGGAGGGGGTGGAATATTCGAATCATAGGCCCCGGTGTAGTACTGTGAATAAAGGGTCGAAGGTTGTAGGGAAATTGTGGGCCCCAATTCGCTGACACCATTAGACCTCCGCTTGGCACGCCTCGAGGTTGCCGGATGATTAACCAAGATAGGGCTCATTGAGCCCTCGTTTGGCTGTGTGAGGTTTATTGCGGATGGTTGAAGATAATCTTCAGAAGCTGATTTGGCGGTTTCTGCGCTATCGAGCGCAGATTCCGGTTCAAGGGAATTGAGTCGACGCAAGGTAGGGTGTATCGAATTGGGAACAGGTGGAGTCAAGGAAATCGGATTGGTAGCTCTTTGGACTATGTGATGGTCATGTGCGTCGTCATAATTTAGATTTGGCTCAGCAGCTCTCTGATTTGGATGTGCATGACTCCATTCTTTTGCATGTTCAGAGCTCTCAGGTGAGATTATCGTCCTTCTTGAGTAACCAAGTGTAGAGAGTTCGGAAAGTACTGGCTCATCTGAAAGACTCTTAAAAGCAGGTGGAAAGGCTGACTGACTGAAACCTAGGGACCAGTTGGGTTTCATCAGTCCTTTGAATTGGCTCGAACCCGCCAAAGTTGAATGTTGCGAGACGCACCTAAACCTTTTTCAGGATCCAAGGATCTCATGACTTGATTCACAGACTGGCGAATAGGTTCCGAACGGCAGCAATGGATAGCAGCATCAATGATGTAGAAATACTATGAAGTTCAAACCAGGAACACGATGAAAAACAAAACGTTATTGGACTTTCAAAAAATTTGTTTTGTAGCATCTCCGAAAATATTTTGAAAGAGATCCTCACCACTTGGATCAGGTTCAAAAAGCGTCCTAAAGGTGTCTCAACAAGCGCTGTGATCTCCAAAGCCAAAATTTGTGTCGCTAATCCAATCGAATTTCCAACAAGAACTGGACCGATGCGCTTGATTGTGGAAAATGCTTCATGAGAGACTGACTTAGATTTGAGAGAGAAGTAGACTGTCTTCACGCTTAATAGGATCTGTAATGAATGTGAAAGTTAGCACGCGTAGTACTACGAGGCAAAGAGGAGAGCAGGTTATGATGAGGAAAACCAGGGAACAACTGAACCAAAAGTAACATCTGAAGCACTGCTGAGGCCCGCGAAACCAATTGAAACCTATTGATGGATGATAAGATTCCGATATTCCATGCCGTTTCTAAGACTGCGATTGAAATAGTCAAGATAAGCACAAAAATTTTCACAAGTTTTCCGTATGGTCCTACTTGATCCCAGTTGGGAGTTTTCCAAATGGACGTCGAATTAGGAGGGATAATGTCTCGTAAAGACTTGATGGACGCCCGGCTCGACATTGGTCGCTCGAATCGAAAAAAGAGGAATAAATATTTGAAGAGGATCCCACCCCCAAGACTACACAAATTGAAAAGCCAAACATAGACACAAAGCCATCAGTAAATTTGAATACACCATTGACTCTTTGAAGGTCATCCATTCGTGCCTCACAATATGGCAGTGGCAAAACTGATACTGGGCGTTTTCCCAGCTAGAGATGTTTCGGTATTGATGAGGTTCAAGAGTTCAAGGATACCCCCTACAAACGAAAGGAAAGCTGATAGCAAAATGAAAACAGTGAAAAAATTCAACTGGTCATTGAACGCTAAGATAGTAGCAATGGAGATTGCTATGAGACCAGTACTGGTAAGGGGGCTGCGTGAGGTTTTCGTTGAATGTCAGCTAGTCTGATGGTGAAAGTATTAGATATTGTGAATGAAATTAGATCTGCTTCAAAATCATACCTGTTAGCTATGAGTTGGATAGGTAGAGAGAGAGAGGACCAAGTGCTTATTCGAGGCCAATTGAGCGCTATCTGCGGTTGTTTCGCAGTCGTTATCGGTAATTGATTTACTTGTTGCCTTTTCCAGATCTCGCCAAGTGGGGTGAGATCGTGAGAGTCATGGTTGTATGGCCATTGCGTACGAGCTAAGTTAGGTGAGGTGAATGAGAAAGAACTGTCTCCGAGTGATACCTGGACAAGCCACGTAATGGTCACTAGACGAAAGCCGCTAAGAGTGAGGGTAAATCGCATTCCAGTGTGAAGTTCGGCCGGTCAAAAAGCCGTAAATGAGTCGCTGACACCTTCTCTTCACCCTCTCTGATGACGTGTCCGTCAAGACCAAACCTGAAGGGAATAACAAAGGACAGTTGGCGTGCACTACAATCCAGTGCAATGCTAAGTGATGATCAGGCTTTGGGCTGAAAAGGTGAAGGAGGTGAGGTGATGAACCTAAACATCAGGAAGCCGACGGTGCATGCGGCGTGACGTCTATCTCGTTGATAATGCATCACTGTAGAAAACTTTTGGGTGCGATTTTTAGCCAGTGACTAGCCAAGCTGACGGCCCAACAGCTGACCGTGGTATTGTTAACCGACAAGTATGAGGCAACTTATTAAATTCACATCAAACATTGTCCACTCGGTCCCTGGCCATTCAGCAAGGCATTCTTGTTTTCTCTTGAGGATAATCTGCAGCTATCTGGAGCTCATAAAGAGACCCAGGCCAATTAACCACAAGAATAAGCATTCGAATAGATTTCAAGATAGTGCAAAGTACAGCAGTCATTTTCGCTTGGTGAACAACAAATCGTGTTTCAACTCACGCAGCCTTGCATTTGGTTCAAGGATCTGTCTGTCTCCTGTTGTACGATGTGGGACCAATAGAGATCACGGTACTCTTCAACTTTTCACCAAAGGTTTACTATTGACTTGGTATAGCGAAGGCTGGCTGGAAATCCTGTAGAGCAGAGACACCCTCCTGAATCACGCCTTGGTCACTGAGTAATAATTCTGTTCGAATCGGAAATTCTACCATGTGGCCTGATGAGCTCCTTAGATTTTTTTTTTAACTCAGCTGTGATCCAGGCCAAACTTCTGACCCTCCGAAAGCGGCGGCTGAGCGGAACACCATTGCTCTGGAGGGTGTACTCCGCTCGCAAGACATGGTACTGAATAGTCTTTAGGGAACAATGCAATAACTGCTCCAATCACAAGGACATGTGATCAGTATTGCAACGCGGTCAGACTGTGTTTCCAAACAAAAAAAAAAAAAAAAAAAAAAAGATGAACAAATTTAATGCTCTTAATGAAATGATATGCTATTTTTGAATATGGAATGAGACCATGCGTTTTGACAAAATAATTCAAGCATTGAAATTAAAGAAAACTATCATTATGCCCACGATTTCTTGCTCGTCAAGGAGATAGAATCAACGTGAGCAGCGCCATTCGGACCTGGATGTAAAGAGTGCCCACAGATCATGTCAATTTTGAAGCGCACAGTTTGGCAACAAATCTCAACTTACAAAGAGACCGTAGCGCATTTGTCGAAAATAGGCCGCCCTGAGGGGATCGAAGTCCACTTCAGGGTCGATCTCAGCATTGCGAGGCAAAGGATGCATCACAATCATGTGTTTTTTTGCTTTGCTGAGTAGGTCGTTATTGACTACGTATGCATTTTTGACAGCCTCATAATTGGCTTGGCTCGTAAATCGCTCTTGTTGAACTCGGGTCACATACAGCACATCGGTATGCCCAATCACCTTCTCCAAGCTTGAGTACTCTTGGAATTGAGTGCCCGCACGCGTTGCTTCGCTCTTGACGCTATCAGGCATAGCAAGAGACGGTGGGGAGACAAAGTTGAGGTTGACTTGATAAAGCGAAAGAATCTTCACCAAACTGTGTACAGTTCTTCCATTCTTCAAGTCTCCGACCATCGTGATTGTCAGCCCGTTCACTGTACCCAATTCTTCACGGATCGTATAAACATCCAAGAAGGCCTAAGAGAATGAATGAAAGCAAGAAAATGTTAAACAGTTTCAGTCCTGTAAAATCCGGCAAGTCTGGTTATCAAAATAAAGCTTGTACGTACCTGGGTGGGGTGCTCGCCAATACCATCTCCAGCGTTGATGATAGGCACCGGTGAGACTTTGGCCGCGTTTTGAGCGCTACCGGCTGCGGGATGACGTAATACAACAGTATCGCCATAACATCCCAAGGTTCGGATCGTGTCCTCCAAAGTCTCTCCTTTAGCCGTAGAGGATTTGTCAGCAGAGATCGACACGACCTGACCGCCCAACCGGACCATAGCTGCTTCAAAGGAGGCCGATGTTCGTGTCGATGGTTCGTAGAACATGGAGCACATCACTTTGCCTTTGAGAATATCTAATACCCCGTTACGTTCGACTTGTGTGCGAAGCTCTTGGGCCACGTTAAACAGCCCATGCAAGTCCTGCCGAGTGAATTGTTTCACAGTGAGAACGTGCCGACGATAAAACGCAGGTTCGCGTTCGAATGTGAGGATCGGTGGAGACAATCCTGCGGATGCAGGTGGAAAAGACTGGTTTCGAGAGTTACCGATGCGTAATCCCCCGAAGCTCGGCGACTGGTGCTTGTTTTCCGAGTGCGAGAGGGAAAGGAGGTTGGGCTGAGAAGCCAGCTCAGCTGCTCGAAGATTGGGAGAAGAAATCCCCATAGGAGCGGGGGATCGTCCAGCAGAAAGATCAGGTGAGGCTAAAGCACCACCAGAAGCGAGCGAGGGTCTTGTGTTTTTGGAAATCGGATGAGTCACGGATCGCGAGCTGGCGTCAAGCACCGTGCGAGCCGTTGAAGTGAAGCTATCCGTTAAATCGTCGCCAGATCCAGCGCTAGAATGTGAAAATCCATCCAGGTAGACTGTCTCATCACGGAACACTACTCGATGTACGGTACCGTTGAACACCTGGTCCTGAAGAGGAGACCATGTCGACTTGAGAAATCGATTGGCTCGGTCGACCTGAATCTCGACATAGGTACCCTTAGGAATAGGTAAATTGAAGATTCGTGCCGGATTTTCAGAGCATCTCAAAGCCACATCTTCTATTGTCAAGCGCCCATCATTTACGGCTGATAATAGGAGTTGAATCGACTCTTCATAACCGTCCCCGGGGGTGTAAGGCTTGTCCAATTGAACCGCCAGTTCGTATGGCACACTTCCGACGGAAAACGTATCAATATGTTCCAAGTTCTCCCAGATAACTTCCTGATCGTGAATAGAAGGAAGACATGTTGCCTGTGGGTAGACAGTTTGGTTCAAGAACAACGTGTAAATTGCCACGTCGGCGGTGACCTTCAATCCTTTTTTCTTGCTCAACGCGATTAATTCTATATCAGCAGCTGAACCAACATTTATAACGTGCACACTTCGACCGTGGAGACTTGCGAGGAGTAACACTGAGGCGAGATCTGTAGTTTTCGCGTCGGTCATGATAGGCTTCTCTGATGGCCAAGAGGTGAAATGGGCAGCAATAGTGACAGCGTGATTGACGTCACCTGCTTCACGTCTGAAGGGTAGCATCAATGAGCTGGCGTGATCAGAAAGTTGAGAATCAAGATTGGTGAAATTGTGGGATGTGGCGGCAACTGAGAAGGAGTAGTTGCAATGGGCTCGTCCAGAAACCGAAGCTTGGGCCGACTCTAGGACCTTCGGATCGTCTAAGCGGCCGGATGCACCGACGGCAAGAACTTGTAACACAAGATATCCAGCACGTACGGCAGCGCTCGAGAGTTGTTCAAGTGAGTGAGCTTGAGTGTCGTCCAAGTGATCAACGAAAGTGGCGGAGTCAATCAGCCCTGGGAATCGAATGGTCTGATGGGAGGATTTGGCATCGGTGGAGCTGATAGAGAGCGTCGGATATCTGGCTAATCCTTCGATTAAAATTTTAGCATTTTTGACGTTGGTAATCAATGGAATTGCATGATCGATGGCAGTTCTTCGGGCACGATAACCGCGGGAGATGTGCTGCTGAGGTCGCCTAAATCGATTTCGACTGGGTAGGTTGATGAACAAATCAACCTTGCCTTGTTTTAAATGGTCGATGAGAGAATATTCTGCTTTTTGACCCTTGGCCTCTTCTTCCGAGCTAAATGCTTCTAAGAATTTACAAGGTATCCCGTGTTCCTATTTGGACGAAAGAAACGCTCGCTTCAGTACACAGGCAAAACCAATGAGAAGGCTGATCTCATACGTACAGTGATGAAATCATTTGTTCCTGCAGTACCGTAGATTGTGTAACCCAGCCGATATAGACGTTGGACTGACGGTAGCATCTCCAGCTTGTCGGCATAAGCACCAATGGAGAATAAAACGCTTTTTTTCGGTAAGCGCACATTGGTGGCTAAGACAGCCTTGAGATACGCTTCATACTTGTCTTTTCCAAAGCACGCGACTTCTCCTGTTGAAGCCATTTCAACCCCGAGTACCGGATCAGCACCCGCCAGACGGCTGAAGCTAAATTGAGGTGCTTTGACACCGACATATCCGGGCGGGAGATTAAGTGGTGGGTAGGCTTGGACAGGGAACCCTAGCATGACGTCGGTGGCCATTGCGACAGCATCGACTCCAGTCACCTTCGAAACGAAGGGAAAAGATCGTGAAGCACGGACGTTGCACTCAATCACCTAGAAAAGAAAGGTCAATTGTTTTCAGACTCAATATCCTTGCCCATAATGGACCCAAATCAACGAGTCGACACGGAACCGGCCAAACTTACTTTGATATCGTTATTTTTGGCAATGAATTGGATGTTGAATGGGCCAGTGATATTAAGTGCATTACCGATTTTCTGCGTAGCGATCTCGATTCTTCGCACGGTCTCGGGCTCCAAGTCTTGGGGAGGGAGAATGAGTGTCGCATCGCCAGAGTGAACTCCAGCGTTCTCAACATGTTCGCACACGTAATGCATCACCATTTTACCATTCCGGGCAACCGCATCCATCTCAATCTCTTTGGCTCCCTCGATGTATTTGGTCACTACAACAGGATACTCGCGAGATACTTGCGCAGCTTGAGCTAGATATGCGGAGAGGTCGTCGGCGGAGTAAACTACGTTCATGGCCGCGCCTGATAAAACATACGAAGGGCGGACGAGAACTGGGTAACCGACGGTGTCACAGAACACATGAGCCTCGGCCACCGTAGTCAGTTCCTTCCAACGAGGTTGGTCAACGCCGATCTTGTCGAGCATGCGAGAGAATTTATACCGATTTTCAGCATTGTCAATCATTTCGGGAGATGTTCCTAGAATCTTAACGTTTTGACGATGTAAAGGTAAGGCAATATTGTTGGGAGTTTGCCCACCCATCGAGATGATCACGCCACTTGATTTTTCAGTGTCGTAAATGTCGAGTACAGTCTCTAGACTGATGTTTTCGAAATATAGGCGATCGGCTTCATCGAAATCGGTAGAAACCGTCTCCGGATTGTAGTTCACCATGATAGTCCGAAGTCCTCGACCTCGTAAAGTTCGGATTGCTCTCACTGCACACCAGTCAAATTCGACCGACGATCCGATACGGTACACACCGGAGCCAAGAACAATGATACCTCTATCCTCGAAGGTAACATCACTTTCGACCGCGTTGAAAGTTGTGTACAGATAATTGGTGAAAGCCGGGAATTCCGCTGCCACTGTATCAATCTGTTTCACAAATGGCATAATGCCAAATTCGACTCGGATTCGACGAAGGGCGAGCTCGTTGGAGTTCAAAAACCTGGCGAGCTGAAGATCCGAGAAACCGAGTTGTTTTGCATGACGAAGTAAGTCCACAGGGAAGTGAGATGCATTATATTTCCGGACCATCCGCTCCATTTCTACCAAGTGCTCCAATTTGCGCAGGAACCATTTATCGATCCTCGTAATTTCCCAAACCTTTTCAACGGTCCATCCAGCGTGCAATGCATTGGCAACTGCGAACAGCCGTCGGTCAGTTGGGTTCCGCAATTCTGACTCCAATTCTGCGTCCCTGACAATCGAATTTTTGTCAAACCCAGTAAAGGATGGGTCGACAGATCTGATAGCTTTTTGAATCGTTTCTTCAAAAGTACGTCCAATCGCCATGACCTCACCGACAGACTTCATACTGCTACCCAATTTAGAAGATACCCTTTGAAACTTTTTCAAATCCCAACGAGGCATCTTCACCACGCAGTAGTCTAAGCTAGGCTCGAAGCAAGCTGAAGTGACCTTAGTCACTGTGTTACGAATTTCGTTCAAAGGGATACCCAAGCCTAATTTAGCTGCAATAAAGGCCAAAGGGTAGCCGGTCGCTTTCGAAGCCAAGGCAGAAGACCTCGAAAGTCGGGCGTTGACTTCAATAATCGCATACTCTTTCGAGTCGGGGTTGAGAGCGTATTGTATATTACATTCGCCTAAGACACGGCATCGTTGGTAAGCATTTGGAAAGTCACAAGACAAAGTACGCGTCGACAATTACTCACCCACCACACCAAGATGACGTATGACATTGATGGCGGTCGTCCGGAGCATGTGATAATCAGCATCTGAGAGAGTTTGAGAGGGGGCTACCACGATGGAATCTCCTGTGTGAATGCCCAAAGGATCGAAATTCTAGTGGTAGGCTAGATAGTCAGTATGCCGGTGATTGGTTCCATGAATCAAACAGACTCACCTCCATGTTGCAAACAGTGATACAGTTGTTTCTACAGTCTCGTACGACTTCGTATTCAATCTCCTTCCATCCTTTCATGCTTCTCTCAATCAACACTTGGGTGCTGATAGCAAACGCTTTGCCGCAAAGTTCTACCAATTCCTCTTCGTTATTGGCGAAACCACTGCCGAGTCCGCCCAAAGCAAACGCTGCTCGTAAGATTACTGGATAACCGATATTGTTGGCAGCTTGGATACTTTCTTCAACAGAGGTGGCGGAAGCGCTCATCGCGCACTTTTCACCAATCTCCAGCATCGTGTTGGCGAAGAGTTCTCGGTCTTCGGTGGTCACGATTGTTGAGATTGGCGTCCCTAGCACCCGTACACCCAAGCCTTCGAATTCGTCAGCCATGGCGATCCCCACACTCAGGGCGGTTTGACCCCCAAAGGTACAATAGATCCCATCCGGCCTTTCGTATTGAATGACTTTGCGAACAAATTCAGGAGTGACCGGGAGGAAATAAACTTTATCGGCCAAGCCCTTGCTGGTCTGAATAGTAGCAATATTTGGGTTAATCAAGATCGTGTAGATGCCTTCTTCTTTGAGAGCTTTGATGGCTTGACTGCCGGAGTAGTCGAACTCTCCAGCCTGTCCAATCGAAAGACCACCACTACCGAGAACCAAAACCTTCTTGACCGTAATTCTGGGATTTTGGGTGATATTTTCGTAACAGTCACCGCCGGGCATCGTCACTGGTAAAAAGGTTTTGTCCTGGGCACAACGAAGTACGCTAGCGATGAACACGTCAAAGAGAAATTCCGTGTCTTTGGGTCCTGGTGTGCTCTCCGGGTGAAACTGAACACTGAAGAAAGGATATTGGGTCGAGTGTATACCTTCGTTGCTCTGATCATTCGCATTGACAAATAGCTCCTTCCAGTCACTAGGTAAAGTCGGTGCATCGACAGCATATCCGTGGTTTTGAGACGTGATGTAACAACGCCCAGATTGAAGATCGGTACATGGAATGTTTTGGCCTCTGTTGCCGTACTTGAGCTTAACTGTTTTGGCACCGGCGGCCAGGGCTAGCAATTGGTGACCAAGACAGATTCCGAAAATAGGAAAAGACTTCAAGGACATGGCCTTCCGGATTTGAAGGATCGTGCTTTCTGCCATGGTAGGATCGCCTGGTCCGTTAGAGATGAAGAGGCCGTCAAATGATCCTGGCGTTTCAACCTCCGGATTCAAAAAATCGTGGTCCCAAGGAACAACCTTTAGCTCCACACCTCGCCGGATGAAGCATCGAATTTGGTTTTCCTTCATCCCAACATCTAACGCTAGAATGCGGACGGGTCGAGATTGGGTCGGATGCATGAGAATGTGAGGTTTTCCATCTGCTGATTGGATTTCGATGGGTTCGTAGACCTTAGGCTCTTTGCGTGAGACGAGTGCTACCAGATTATCGAGATTGGGGTCATGAAGCGGGGTATCAATATAGTCGGCTCTCCATGAATCTTTCGATGCGCTGAAAGAATTCAACTTGGCAGGACCGTTCCTAGAATATGGAGGACTACGCGTCCCACCAGCAGATTCGTGTTTCGCCAGTAATCTAGCTAGCATCACACCTCGTTCACGAATTTTTTTTGTCAAAACTCTGGTATCCACACCGTATATTGCTGGGATACCTTGAGCGCGTAGCCACTGGCCCAAAGAGGTTTTGGCCAGATGGTGACTGAATTCGAGCTCGTCGCCACTGTAGCATCCGACGACGAGCGCGGCGACGTGAATGCGTGACGACTCAAAGTGAGCAGACAGCTGTGAATTTGAAAATGTCTCTAGCGGGTCGGGAACACCGTAAGAACCGATTAAAGGATATGTTAAGACTAGAATCTGCCCTTCGTACGATGGATCGGTGAGTGATTCGGGGTAGCCAACCATTCCTATAAGTGAGGAACAAACAGACTGTCAGAGCGCTGTCGAAGATTGGATCGATCTGGGAAAAACACGAAAGGTTTAGAAAATTATAAACCTGTTTGAAAGACACATTCGCCGCTGACGCTCTTCCCTGGACAGCCAAAGCTGTACCCTTGATAAACTGAGCCGTCGGCTAACTCGAGTACCATAGTTTTTTTAGACAAGGCTTCACGCCCATTTAGGTTTCCACCTTCACTTTCACCATCAGCCGCAGTATACATGGCCGAAAGCGCAGCCATAGAAGGACAAGCTGAAGGTAATGTTGGAATTCCTCTGCGGGGTCCAGACATGGAAGACGAGCGAGACAACACTGGGGATCGACTGGGACCAAAGCGCGCACGGCACACACATCAGTCAAGGTCATAGACGTTATAAAAGGATTCAAGGGTGATGCATAGGATATAGTAGGATAAGTTGACGGACACTCCACTGGGTCCCTTGATAGCTGCTGCGCGTCTGGCAGCGACGTCCATCGGCTCAACTAGACCACCGTTCACGCCGTTAACAGAGCTAGCCTCGGACAGTGGTTTCGTGAAAGTAGACATATCGAGTCAAATACAAATAAAATAAAAATAAAATAAAAAAAAGGTCTTCAACTTAGTGCTGCAGTATGGCACAGGGGATGATGAGCTCGTGAGATGATGGATGTTAGATTGCGACAGAAATTACGTTTTGAGATTTTGAAAGTTTTTATGAATGTGGTCAGAACATGAAACCAAATTCTCGGAGGTCTTTGGAAATGCGTTACCGGACTCTCCACGGTTTTGCGCGACATGTCAAAAAAAAAAAAAAAAAAAAAAAAAAAAAAAAAAAAAAAAAAAAAAAAAAAAAGGGTTTGAAGACTCGACCAAAGCATGTGGAAAGGTCGGAAAAATAGCCTTATACAAGCGGTGAATAATGTAAAGCTGTATTGTGTTTTGGTATGGGATTGCGACGGTTATGCAATTACAGGAGGATGCCATACTACACTACAGCACTACACAGTACTGCTAGACATGTAATACATAGCCCTAAATAAATGGGTGAGCGAGCACTTTTATTCATGTGATCTTCAATTCTTCAGCACCCTTCACCGCCAGCAAAAATTACTCGGACAAGGCTGTCCGAGAACACCTCGGACAGCCTTGTCCGAGTAATTTTTGCTGGCGGTGCTTGCAACAAGCTCCTATAGAGGTCTTTTACTGTGTCATTTTATTATTATTATGAATTATTCACATTTTCACTATGAGTCTTTCCAAGCAAGTCTACATGTCAATTGCACGCCAAAGTGTTTTGTGATCAACCTATGTTATCCCCAAGAATACCACATGAAGAAAGATTTGAGTGTTTGATGAAAAAAAATCCTTGGGAGCCTTGACGTTTTTTTCCAGGTTTAATCTTGACCTCTCCTCAAATCAACTAAAAAGAAAAGAAAAATAAAACAAAAGACCCAAACCTCATTCAACCTTCCGAGAGTGCACAGGTCCTTGACTTAATTTGATAGGGTATAGACGGAAGAAGATACTATTAAACACCAAACTGACAATGATCACTGGTAGGTTTGCAATAGGTCTCGATAACTAGCAACTTTACACGTAAAAAAATAAATATAAATAAAAAAAGCAACCAAGCACGAGCATCTCTCTGGCCAACGTCAAACAAATTCATGAACACATGGTTTTACATCTGAAATGAAAAACGACCATTCAAGGAAGTTTCCAGATCATGACTGATTTCAGGGCTCATCAGTCTACTTGATTTTTAAAATTGCTGTTAGTGCTGGTGCAAATTTAACAAACTGACTACCTTGATACCTGGGACAAGAAGTATTCAACACTTGTAGATTTGATGTGCATCGGAAAGGAGACGTAAAGAAAAAAGGATCACACGAGAACCCCAGAAATTTTTGAAGCCCTCTTTCTCAATCTGATTTACAGCATTTTTATTTTTATTTTTTTATTTTTTTTGAAGGATCCAAAAAAAAGTAGGAGACAAAATATCGTACACAAGAATCGTGAATGTAGATAAATCAAGAGAGAAATCGAACCAAGTTATCACCCAAGGGGGTTTTAGCCATATCAATCATAAATTCATTCGGTGGTGACCATAGGGTCCCTGACTCAAGGCTTGTCTTAGAGATGGCAGACGTGGTCTGATGTGTGGCCACTCATGCACGGGAGGTCGTGTGGGTGGGTAGAGGCGATTGTGACGCTGGACCGGTGTTGGTGAGAGGATGAAATCAAGGCTCATCCTGTTCAATTTATCCGCCGAGCTTTTTGGTGGTGAATGAGAAGCATCTCTACCGTCTTCGACCATCGACCAAACTGGTGAGGATGGTATATGATTCGAACTGGATGCATAACTGACCGAGCCTGTTCTCGAAACTGAGAGAGATGAAGTTGATCGCATTGGAAGCAGGGGTGAGTAACAATTTGGATGTGGTGTATGGAACCGGAGCCGAGTCGGACAGTCTTCTGAACATTCTTCGTGGTAATTCTCCCCGAACTGGGGTCCTGAAGGATAGTAAGGCTCTTTATCGTCGGGCCCCCACGGCCAGAGCAAGGCAAGTGCTCGCGGACTGGAACGGACGTCAGCTCGGGTTGAGACCGATGACCTGAAAGCAAATGCATTCATCCAGGTTGAGGCTTACTTCAATCTTTCCAGTCGACCCGCCAGCTGTTTCGCATCGACCGGAGTTGACTGGACTCTCGCAAGCTCGGGTGGCGTCGAATTTGGAACCTGGGGCGGTGGTAATACATACTTGTAGATGACTTTCGTGGGTTCGTCTGGCTTCATCTCCCAGCCCAACACTTCGCACACCTCTTTTCTTTTTCTACCTACCGTAAGATATTTGATTGCCACTTAGGGTCAGCTCGTGAGCAATATTACAGCAAAACCTTTGATAGTACTTTCAGCCTTACTCACAATGATTGCATGGACCACCACTCTTGATCAGACTGACAGTAAATTCATCAAAATGAGAGCCTGGACGGCGGCGAGCATCTCAACATAATTCTATGTTTCACGTACCTGCACTTAACATGTCGAAGTCTACATCGATTACAAGCCTTGACAGCATTCAGCTGCAAAGCACGTAATCAGATATGAGGCAACCGTAAACAAAGGAGGACAGGTGATTTTTAACTCTGAGATGTTTAAATGCAGAATCCCAGAGTCCCAATTTCGAGCCCCCAGTAGAAATTTATGCATCACATACCTTGGTCCAGCCTGCAATTTTCTCATGGGCAAAGACTGGTCCCGGCCAGGCCTTCGCATCGGTACCTGATCTTTCTGAAAAGGCAACATAATATCTGGACATAACCCGAGTTAGAGAAAATATCAGTTGTGAAACGAAAAAAAAAAATGGAACAAAACGATGAATCAGTTGAGGCTTAAGCTAATGGTTTCAGTACCTAGGGAAAGATAAGGGAGGCGGAGTTTATACGAACGGGCAAGAACGACGATGAAACATAGTGGTTTGACAAAGGTATCCACACGAAACCGAAGTGTTAAAGAGAACAAGATGAAAGGAGCAAGTCCCGAAATCAATCAGATAAGCTACTTCTGCTCTAATTCTGATTTGCGAGTCACTGATTTTTTAATGACGAGCTGTTCGCGCGGTACAGGGTAGCTTTATGTTCGGTTGGAAGAGTATGAGAATGAGACAGGGAGGGAGCACGACCCAGTGAAGTAGTCTTGGACAAACTTGAGGCCAAGTCCTGCATGGACTCGAGAGTTTTGGGTACACAGACTGTATTGACCAATCTTTTTTTGAGTGAGGAATGGATTTTCAGATGAGCATCCAAAGTCAGTTCAGCGCGGAGGGTTACTGTACATAAGTAAGTAAGTAAGTAAGTAAGTAAGTGAGTGAGTGAGTGATATGATACCCATCCATCAACGTGTTCCAAATGTAAATGGTTTGAATTTGAATTTGAAATCAAAAAAAA
>MU167221.1:158891-170849 GCA_015951145.1 Cronartium quercuum f. sp. fusiforme G11
ATGCAATAGGTCTATTTTCCAAGGTAGGGACCTTGAAAAATGGTCCATAGTATCACATGAAGACATGCTATGTTACATAGCAAGCTTCCATGCGATGAAAATATATTGGCAGTGCTGATTTCATTTCTTGCACTGTACCCTTAGGTCATTTTCATAGCCTTGACAAGTCAGGAAAAGAGAGGACTGGATCCTCATCACTATCTCATCAAATCAGGTGTTCCATTTCTATTCCCACCCTTTTGGTCCAAAACCCTCAATACAGGGACAATTGTTTCAAATCCATAAGTCTGAAACCCCTACAGTGAAAAGCAAAAAAAAATTGCCATGCATGACAAAATTCACTTTTCAATGCTAAGGCCTTGGTAAGCTACCTCACAACTGTCAGGAGCTGGCTTCTGTAAGTCTACCACCTGGCTAGAAATCAGGGAAGGAAGAGTCAAGGACTTATTCCTTCCAGATAAAGCCTTTGCTTGGCTGCCTTGATGTTAGGGGTAGCTCTTAGATAGCTACCACCGCCAGCAAAAATTACTCAGACAGCCTTGTCCGAGTAATTTTTGCTGGCGGTGTATTTAACAGAATCAAGGTTGAAAGAGAAAGGGGACTGAGGACCCCTTTCAAATAACTGGTGCTGGTAGTACTGGGAATTCCTCAAGTACTGACTACATCTAGTTTACCTCATTGATGAGGATTTGGGAAGACTGGGTCTGGGATTTGGTGATTGTCACTCAGGGATCAGAGTTACAATTAGGCTCTAGTAACACTCCACTCTGATCCAACCTTTACAAGCCAGGAAGCTCTTTACCTGCTTGGGTATATCTTTAGCTCTAACCCTTGTGAGTCCTCACAGACAAGGGTGTCAAGGATCAAGGTCTACCAGCCTATGGTTGAACCCCTTATACTACTACCTCTAGCACTGTTCACTATTGAGCAGATGAATTATTTGAAAGTATCCTCAATGTTGTGCTTATTGTTCTGTTAGGTATGTTGGTAAAAGGTTGGGGGGAGGGACCAACTCCTGGCCTGAAGGGAGGGTTTATATATCCTGTTCTCAGGCCTGTCCCTCATTATTAGGCTAATGGCCTACTTGTGGTTGCTTGGGTTGCCCTGGAAACCCTTGGTCAACTTGTGGTTGAGTACTTATTACAGTGTTGTGTATCCATTCCTGTTATAAGTACATACTTAAGGCTCTTGATACTGAGCCTGTGCTGTGATTATTCCTTATTACTTGTGTGTACATATATCTAATGTTGTTTTACTCTTATGATTACATATGTACTTTCATTAGTACTATATGTAATCTTATGTTGCACTTGTATTTACACCTTTTTATTATTACAGTACTTTCTGTAATATGTGTTTGACACTCTGTGGGGCTTCTGATCATTTCTCAGGTTTGGCACACATATGTACTCTTGTTAGTACTATATGTAATATTTGTGTTAGACTTGTATTTACATGTGTACTGTTACAGTACTCTCTGTAGCTGGTGTGTCAGGGTGGCAAATCTATGAGTCCTAGCATGGTCTAGTTCATGTACCTAGGGTGAGTCCTGACTGAGTCCATCTGGGTACAACAGGTGAGTGGTTTGAAGTTCAAGAGGGTGATCACTTGAACATGTCAAGGCCTACTGTAGGTTAACAGGAAGAAGTGGTCAGCTTCTAGACCTTATACTGTTCCTCAAAGACTAGAAGTCTAAGGGTGGCCTGAGTTCTACAAACAACAGGGATCTTGCCAACAAATAGTTGTGAGAACTGGGTCTATGACCAAAGAATACACTACAAAGTAAGGGACTTACCTAGTAGTAGAACCAGAAACAACAGTACAGAGAGGGCTACAGTTGAGATAGAGCAAAAGGGTGTAGAACATGATGAAGCTTAGGGATCTGAAGGGTAGAGTTAATGGTAATCTGCGTTTCTGGGTGGAGTGTGAAAAGAATAGTGACTCAATCTAAAGGTGGAATTTTCAGAAGTAATAACTAGTAGTCTCTCTGGGAGATGGTGAGTTAAAGCTGCTGAGGTGTTGTTTATAAGATTGCATGTCCTTTTTTCTATCCTAGTAGATAGCTTCTCTATTTATAGCTGGATCCAGGGGTTGTTATTTGCAGTAGTTTACAGTCCACTTGGATTTCTTGCACTGTCCTAGTCTAATTTCTGTGTGACATCATAACTCAGGGTTCTCTGAAGCCTGGAGACAAACTTCCAGTATCTTGTCTTCAGGGTAACTTTACTACTTTCTGGGTATTCTTGATGATTAAGGTAGTAAGGGTTTTTTAATGGGAATATTCATATTTGAGAAGGTTTTTAGACTGGATCAATTCTGATGAATACAGAGTGGCAAAGTAAATCTATTTTAGTCTGGTTTTATTTGGATCAACTAGGCCAGAATCAAAAGGTTCACAAGGCTTTTTACTCTTGATCAAGCCTGTATCTTTGTTACTGTGTTGGATAGTAACTGAAGGGTTCTGTTTCCTTCTTCTAGATTATTCATTCTTCTTTTCCTGTAATTGAACTGGTTTGAGTCTGTTTTGAACTATTTATTATTTAAAAATTTAAGTAATATTTTTCAAGCCTTAGATACTAGGCTGTAAGATGTATATGGGTTTTTTATTTACAATGGATTTGAGTCTTTGACACTAGACTCAAAGGTGTTGTAATTATTTACATATGATTTATTATTATTTTTTATATTTTCTTTTAGTGTCACTAAAGTGAAGATCTTATGGATCTTGCTAGTAGGTAAGATCTTGAGGGCTGACATGGTGTTTGACAGTCTGTGGGACTGCTGAGCAGTCCTCAGGGCTGACAACAACATTTGTAGCTCTCCCATAACAAATTGTGCGAACCCTCTCAGGACAACCTATGGAGGTAAAGGCAAAAAAAGGTTTCTTTTTGCCTATTGACATTGCCTGGATGTTTCCAGGGTTTTGGGATTCAATAGACAAGGTTTGGTAGCCATCTGATCAAAACTACAAGGGCTACACAAGTGTAACACCTTGCAATGGGTTTACAGAGTGTCTTTCATTGCTTTTGGCCTACAGTGGTTGTATGGACATCATCCAGGTTGTGAGGGGAAGGCTTCTTTTAGGCCTTCCTCTTCACTATGAAAAGTTGAGACAGATGTCTTAGGGGGTCTGTACAGTGGTAAACAAGTACAGACTCCAGTTAATTGACCTCTGAGAAGAGGGTTTGAGACCAGGGAACTAGTTTTGAAGGGGCCTTTGAATAGGTTTCCTTGTAAATATTTTTGAAGGGCTTTTTGAATAGAGTGACCTTGTAGAAGATTAGAGGTATGTATTGAAGTCTAACTCTTATGACTTCCTTTAATCTGAGCACTTTATCTCTACTTCACAGCTAGTTCCCAACTAGTGAAGGTTATAGCAAGAAAGGCTGCTACTAGCCTGGCCTGGTTACTTCTTCACCTAATGAATGGTACCCTCTTGAGCTGATATTCTATAAGATATATCCTCAATTGTGTGTGATTCAATTTGGTGTGTGGTAAAAATTTTGAGGGAACAAAAGAGCTTCTTGCTCAAGGAGGCAGGGTTTATATACTTGTTCTTCCTTTGATCCCTCAATACAAGGATATCATAGTCCAGCTATTTAGTTCTGCTCATGCTGGGCCAAGTTGTGGTTCTTGTACTAGTTACAAGGACTAATACATAGGCCTTACTGTAAGTGTACCTGTGAATGGCTCTTGACACTGAGCCTGAGTTGTGATTATTTATTGTTACATATGTACTTGATACACTATATATGTTCATTATATGTAACCCAATATGTTACATCTGTACAATCACAACCAAGAAAATTGCATCACATAGAGGCATGCTATGTCACATAGCAGGCCAAGATGTGATGCAATAGGTCTATTTTCCAAGGTAGGGACCTTGAAAAATGGTCCATAGTATCACATGAAGACATGCTATGTTACATAGCAAGCTTCCATGCGATGAAAATATATTGGCAGTGCATGTCACACTCTGTTTCAGACATTGGAGCTGACATGGCTGCACAAATCATTTCATTGTTTACCATCATGAGTGCAAAGTGTTTGGCAAAATCTCGTGTATGTGGATGAGAAGAAGCACTGCGCAAATTCACCGGGCTGCCAGTGCGAAGGGGCATCACTTGCATCTATGCAGATCCAAACTCCCTACCCCACTACATACCCTGTGACGCAGGTTGATATCCTTGACTCTACCAAAAAAGCTATGTAATGTAACTCCCTAAAGAAATCCGTAAATGCACTGAGTGGGAAACCTGAAGTAAACATGATCGGGGGGTTTAGGTCACGATCCAATCTCAAAAGTGGTCAACATGAACTGTGAATACATTTAGGGAGAATATCTTGCCCACTGACAGATCAGGTATGGTTCTCAAAATCCATTCAAAAAAGTTGAACCATTAAAGAATTCCAGTAGCCCACACCTCTGGATACTCTGAAGACCTGCATAGAGCAATCATACAAGGTACACAGTTCAATTGTGTTAAGTAATAGTGCTCTTGTCGCACCCTGTCTCTCCCTATCTCCCCATTGTACTCTACCTACCAACCAAAATCCATCAAGTTCATAGTTTACATGTATAGTCATTATCACCAAAGCTCTGGACCACAGCCTGGCCCTAAACTGGTCCCAAATTCATTTTTTTGTGTTTTTTCTTCTTTTTCTTTTTTTTTTTTTTGTCTCTTGGGGGGGAGGAAGAAAGAGGAAGTGATATGTGCATATTAATCAGACAATCACCCATGGTTGCTTTTCACTTCAATTTGTGAATATATCAAGTCAAAAGGCAAACAGAATGGCTTGTGCCCAAGCCCAACAACAACGAGATGAGCCTGAAGCAGCCACAGCTGCCACAAATCAACCCAAACCAATTGACCCACACTCGGACAATTAGGGAGCTCTTCAGGTTCATGCAGCACAGCTTACCCCCATCATATTCATTGATTCTGACCTGGAAACTTTATCTGGTACCCCTCCAGCCTCTGATCATGAAGAAACCCGCTGGCACAGTGTCCATGGCACACACACTCCCGACAGGGGAGCTGGGCTTGTGGACACTGAGTGGGTTCTAATCAACCATGCTTGAAAAGACACCCACATCATAAGTACCTGGATGCCTGATGTACCAAAACACTGCAGTCTGATAGATGCACAATGAAGGAAGATATGTTACACCCATATGGGTCAAACATAGTACAATATACGCAAGTGAAGGGAACCTTTTCATAAGTCATTATGCGCTTGTGATCAATTACTACACTGCCAAGATATTTGTATCGGATGGGCCTATCCGATGTTCTATCACCCCAAGATATGCGATGCAGTGTCAGTAGGATTAGGTGCGATGGAATTACACTGCAATATGGTGTCAGAGCATTAGATACCGATAGTAATTCCATCGCACCTAATCCTACTGACACTGCATCGCATATCTTGGGGTGATAGAACATCGGATAGGCCCATCCGATACAAATATCTTGGCAGTGCTACTACGCACAATCAGTAAGCTCTAGACACGTTTGCAAAAAAAAAGTATGTTCACTTTGGGTTCAAGCTTGAGGTGATAGTTTGATCTTTGAGAAGTGAGTAGTTTCACAACATCTCCAATAGCTCAATGGGAGGAGGGCAGGTGCACTGCCAGCTTTAAGTGCTTTCCACATGTGGAAAATGTGTTAAATGAAAGGAAAAATGCACTTTTCCATCAGTAGAAAGTATTCAATGCTCCCAGTAGTGTGACTTCCTGCAGTCATTTATATTCAAGGGCCGCTTTTGACTTGCCTTCTTTTGAAGTACATGCATATCCCATAATCATATCATTTTGCACATTTTCAGAAGACATCACACCATGAAACCAGAATAAAAACCTTGCTCTTACCACACCTCATCCACCAACCCAACGAGTAAAAGGGTAATAGAAAAACTTTGTGTACACGCCGAAGCAGGGACAACACGGAGGGGAAGATGATTCAAAAGATACGACAATAACCCTCCCAATAAGTAGACCAAATTAATTAAATATAATCGGACAAACTCCCTGCTTGGAACCGTGTGTGGATGTTCATCATTTCAACACTACAATCAACAATCTTGAAGTCTTGCGCACAGCTATACCCAAACATCCAAATGAAAACGCGCCTCTAGTGAATTCTTTTGAAATTCGCATCCAACGAGCTGATGCCATGAGAGGATGCAGCTTATCTTGACAAAGTTTTCAAAATGCTAGCGACGTTTGAAGACATGGGGAGTTGACGACTAGATCGGTTAGCATCAAGTCATCAGCCAATGCCATCAAGCTTTCTCCTTCGAACCTTCACTGAGTGAAGCATCGGTGGGTGATGAGGCATTGATCTGTTGAGAAGCAGGAATTCCGGATGTAGATGTGTGGGAGGCATTTGTCGAGCTGATCGTCTTCGTGATAGGAGATGTCTGTGTTGTAACACCGGTAGGTTCAGGTGAAGTCGTGCTATGGGGAGCAGGTGTTGATTTGTTGGACGCCAGACGTTGATCAAGGGCCTTTAGAGCCATAGCTCTGGAAACAATAATGGTCCATAAAGCCTCAATTATACACGTAAGGCCAACTGAGGAGAACGTTTTAAAAGCCAGCTTACCTTCTTCTCTCAGCCTCAGCTCTAGCACCCCCTGGGACAGGCATGTATCCCCCAGACTCAATATCCGACGCACTCCAAGGTTTGAGCAAGCGAAGTTTGACTGCTAGGCCAAATCCCAAATCTGTCGCACGTCGCACTACCGGTCTATGATCGAAATCAATGACCATGAATAGGGCACATACAACAATTTGAATCAGGGTCGGTCTGATAAGTGTCTTGGAATAAATCGAGCTCAAACACGACTGAAGAGACGATCAAACCCACTGCACAAAGGTTGGGAACCAGGTCGCGAAGGCAAATGTCTCGCTTCGATCGCCTCTGAATTCGCCGGCCTCGTTCCATTTAATGAATCTCAAATAATACCACGACACCAACCACCCCATTTGTATGAGGAGAAACGGGGACTGGTGGCCAAGTATGCACATTACGTTCGATAGGCCAACGTAGAGCATTGGCAGATTCTATGAAAATGATAAGAGCATTAGTCGAAACCATAGTCTAGAGTTGTACGACCTCATATTTATCCTGTATGTACCTTGACTCGTATCTTTATCAATCCAAAAAGCTGAACAAGATGCTCAGGGATCAGCTGCGTGAATGCGACGAGAAACCCAGTTTGTAGGGCCATCAGACCGTGATAACTCATTCCATACCTGAATAGACGAGAGTCTTATGTCAAATGGCAATCAAATAAACTGACCTCAAAGGGAGAAAAAGAAAGGATGATGTCAAAGCTAATGTTTTGGCTTACAAATACGTTCCACTATCCTTCAGGACGTAGTGTTCTGCAATATTGACGCATATACATAAAAAATTTGAGACACCGATTGTTACCAAGCAAAACTTGACAAATTCGGTGAGACCGTAGACTCGTTCTAGATAACGGCCACAGAGCGAAAGAACCAGGATGGAGAAAAATAACTAGAGTACAGGTCACATATCACCAAGTTCAAATCCAACCAAATATCGGTCATCCGAAAAAAAAAAAAAAAAGTTTGGCTCAAATTCTTTGATCACTATTTGAGCCGTGTAAACTCGTCACTGACCTCGACAAGCCCAACTTCACATAGACCAGCAGTCAATATCGTCCAGGGGTTCCATAATATGCTACCGGGTACGATGACGAGCCAAGGAAATGCAAGACTATCATCCACTCGTCCTCGAAAAACAGCTTTCAAGTCTACCTCTGAAAGACTGAACCGAAAAAGTTGAATGAAAACGGAAAGCGAGATGAGAAGGCCACAGAGCACTCTCGTTCCAGGTGGTAATTGTAAAATGAATCCGATGGGACCTGAGTTGGTCAAGAATCGGCCTGACATTTGAAGAAGGTGCTGGGACAGATGAACGGATTGTACTGATGTTTTATGGATGGTCGTCAAACTGAAAAAGTTTGGAATTCAAATGTGTTCAAGTTGTGATTTAATTTTCAGTCATGCTTTTACCACACTCAATCCTCACATCATACCGTAGACCATCTGGCGGGGCTGTAGCATGTACGTCGGTACCGCACTACACGTCTTCACTACAGTACTATGTACATAATGTATAACGGGCAGGTAAACTTAGGTAACTAGGCAGACGAGCTCGTAAGCCAGCACTTAAGAGGACGATGTTAAGTTTGGGGAGCGGGTGAGAGTAAATAAGCTCAACTATTCGTGCTTCATTCCAGTCCTGGCTCATCTTGGCTTGGGTCACATAAAGCAGAATGATAGGAAGAGGATTTAAATTTTCAGCTTTCATTTTCAAAACACCGAAGGTTTCTCCATCTTCTGCCAATGTGAAATTCTTGACTTGATTGTATTTTTTTTTTTTTTTCGAGACCTCTTCTAGTAAGCATCTGAATAGATTCTACACATCATTTTTGTTAACCCAATCAATGTTTTTCTTCAAACACCTATGTAAACACATATGGGAGACATAGGCCGCATTTGAAAACAAACAAAAGTAAATCTCTCAATGTTCTGTAGAGAGCTTACATGTAAATAGGTCTGACTGGAGCACCCTATCCCCTGTATGAATATCACATTTGTGTGTCAAGGGTGTATTATTTTCTCACTTTTGAAGTGAACAGAGACCTATTTTTCTTTGTTTAATAAAATTCATGAAAACCCTCTACACATTGAGATCATTTTCGGTAAACAAGATGTGCATCTTGGCCACTATCAACATAATTGTTTCGGCTGGCAGCCCGAAAGGAAAATCCATACCTTGGAAGTGCACCTGTAAGAATTTGAAGACTCTTCGGTCCAATTATTTTCACCAATGAAATTGACATAATGTAGAGACAACGCAAACCAAATCAGGTTTTTTTAAAAAAAAAAAAAAAAAAAAAAAAAAAAAAAAAAAAAAAAAAAAAACCATTTTAAATGGCCTTTCCAGATCATACAAAACAAGAAAAAGCTTTTAAAGCTCATCTGTATGATCTAAGTTATATATTTGATTCAGAATACTATTTTTTATATTTACAGATCAAATCATTCTTTTAATGAGTTATAAATCTTTCAAAGAAACAATTCCTCAAACATTGAACATGGGCTATAGTAATATATGCCAAACATAAGGAACCCATTTTTTTTTTTCCTTTTGATGTGCCTCAAGAAAAATCACCTATAACTTCTCTTAAAGATGGAAGACTTGGCCTGTGGATTGGGATTTTACAATCCTCAGATATGTTCTGCATAATTTTTGGTAGTTTTATATACTGAGGTTCGCTACACATGATATAATCGAGGCTCATCCGGTTTGTTTTTCGTTCATTTCGTCTTCTATGAGCTTCCAAGGGCCTGATGTCCTGCTGCATATTCTGAAACTTTGTCTCAGACGTCTTCCAGGTGTGTAACTTGTGATCATTGTGAAGGCTTTCAATAGAAAGACAGGATATTGATGAACAGGTCATACTGAAGCCATGCGATGAGCTTGGTGAGATCGATGGAGAAACGGAGGGGACGGCGAACGTATAAGGCGAGGAAGAACGTGGCGGAATCGACCGATAGAGCTGGGTAGTATTAGGGTGAGTAATCTCATCTTGAATAACTCGAGATCTACGGGGGCATTCTGCAGAACACTGCTCATGATAATCGTCGCCGAAATGAGAACCTTGAGGGTAGTAAGTGTCTTTATCTTCCAGGCCCCATGGCCAATTTTGAGCCTGAGCTCGAGGGCTGCAACGGTGGATCAGCTTTTATTCGTAGCTTTAAATAGCTACTTATATCTCTAGTCAGGAATTCCAAAAGCAAACCCGACTCACTTCAGTTTTTCTAGCCG
Source organism: Cronartium quercuum f. sp. fusiforme G11 (assembly GCA_015951145.1). Taxonomy (NCBI): domain Eukaryota; kingdom Fungi; phylum Basidiomycota; class Pucciniomycetes; order Pucciniales; family Coleosporiaceae; genus Cronartium; species Cronartium quercuum. The sequence goes on from MU167221.1 coordinate 168,764, forward strand.
TTCTATAAGCTCAAGTGGATGAACCATCATATTAAAAAAATTCGAAGAAAACTCGGGTTCGGTCGGTGTTGTTTGTGGACATCTCGGAGGCGGAAGGACGTAGTGATAGATATATTTTGGGGGAGCTTGAGGCTTCATCTCCCAGCCGAGTACCTCACACGTCTCCTTGCGCTTTCTACCTGAAAAAAGGGAGTGATGGAACGCAGACTTAGCAACTCATAATGAGCTTCCAGTGGATCGCAAAAAGTTGACTTACAATGATTACATGGCCCTCCACTATCGATCAAACTAAACCGAGAAAAAATGGATGATTGTACACCCGTCAGGTCTCAATCCGATAGTCTGAAAGTCAAGTAATGATATCTTCAATTCGAGCTACTTACCTGCATCGTACATGTCGAACCCGGCAACGAGTACATGCACGAACGGCGTTGAGCTTGGTGTGGGGAGAACAATCAGTGTATATTTCATACGTCAAGTTGTTCAGCAAAGAGCCTGAAATAATTTGGTCCAAATGGAAGTGCTTGAAATCGAGGTATTCCCCTTCCTTAATTTTCTTTGAAACCTTGGCATACCTTTTTCCATCCCATTCTCTTATCATTTGCAAACACCGGTCCTCGCCATGCCTTGGGATCTTCCTTTTTGGGAATGAAATATCTAAATGATCAGTCGCATTCCGAGACACATACACACAGAATTTTAACGGGAATATTAGGGTTGACATTCATTTTAGCCACTTCAAAAGGAGGGAAATCACGTATTCATGATCAAAAGCAAGATAATGAACTATGGAAGGATTTGAATCGTGAGCTTACGGACAAGAGCGACAATGATGCATTTTGACAATGTCGAAATCCTTAAAGGTAAAGCTTTGTGGGAAAATAGTCCCAGATGGCTTTTTTTTTTTTTTTTTTTTTTGAAAATTGAGATTGCTGAGTTTGTGTAGTTTCGTTAAATGTCAAAATGAGCTGTTGGATTTGGGATTGGAAGGGGACCACAACAGAAAACAACAGATTTGACGTTTCTGCAGATAATTCAATAGCCTTGTTCTTAGAGCTGATACGAAAGAAGACCAGCGAAACCACACAAAGAATGTTTTTGATCAAAGCTTAGCATCGGACGAATCTCGAAAGACTATCAACAAATGGGTTCCTAAAATCCAGTCATTTCGATATCTAAGCTTTTATTGGACGCTGAGCTCTTGTAGATAAATTTTTATGATGGCCGAACTTTATAACAAGTAAAGGTTCCGACCAGATTTCTAGATTGTCATCAGTTCTTTTGATTGGCAGGGAGGAACCCCATTTACGAGTAACGACGTCATACTCTTGTGGGATCTTGTGAGGTGAGTGCGAGAGAGGAATGTCCGAAGCATGCAAGTTACCCAGAAGAGCAAATTCACAAGTTCTCCGTGCCACTTTAACTTGTATTTTACCACAGAGGAATCCAATATTCAAGGGCTGACCGTCGATTGATGTTTGACAGAGGAAGACTAGGTGAATTTTAACCAGAAAAAGCTTGCAGCGCGAAAAATCTGGGGATGTACTCAGACAAGCTTGAGCGCGTTTGACAGTAGTGAAGGTGAATTCGGACGATGGTGTGACTTGAGCCTCGCCTGAACTCATCCCTACCTTTTCCGAGATCTCGACGTGCCAATCGAGGTTCGGTGAAAACAAGGTCGAGGCTGGCTTTGAACACTTAATTATGCACTTACAGAACGCACGTGTTACAGTAGTACATAATCCTGCGGAGAAGTAACCTGGATCTGCACTTTAGTTTGACACACCGTACTGTTTTGTGTTCGCGATAAGGTACATTAGTCTCAATTTCACTTCAACTCTCTTGCAGATCGCCCAAAAGTATTCCGCCACTCCACTCCAGACGCGAGAGGCCGGAACATCGGGGCCATGCCGACTTGGTGCTGTGACATTGGGCCGGGTCCACCCGGGGCACGACTGCGGCACAGCAGCGAACTTATATCTGGACATGGGCGGATGGAAGGTTCGGCACCCTTCCATTGTGCCTACCTCTACGTCCCTCCCTGTCCACGATTAGAATACGTACTCACGCAACACTAAATTTTGAA
>MU167221.1:199337-215895 GCA_015951145.1 Cronartium quercuum f. sp. fusiforme G11
TTTTTTTTTTTTTTTTTTTTTTTTTTTTTTTTTTTTTACAAGGGCGATTTCAACTCACTTTATCGAAAATCAAGTGCAATAATTCAAGTTTTTCCAATTTGTTGGTTCTTAAAACTTAACCCAAGTCCCACCTCGCTCAGAAGTCTCCGAGGCCTCGAGGAGGGACTTTTACGCCTAAGAGCGGACTACTGGCCTGATGAGTATGACAGATTCCAGTGTATACCTCCATCCAGCCTTCCCTCCTCATTTCCCCCCCTCTCTCTCCTTCTCCTTCTCATTCTCTTCTCAGTCCAAAGACAAAAAAAGTTGTCTTTCACCATTGTACATGTGCCTGTGCCCCCAAATCGCTTGTCTTATCTGTCCTTCTCAGCTCACTTGACTGGAATGACGAGTAGTGTGAAGGGAGGATGTAATGTACTGCGGAGGCTGTACAGTATTGATATCGAAAGTTAAAACTCACCGGTCCAAAGCTTTTTACTTTTGGACGGGCAGCAAATTCCCTACTAAGGCAGTCTCGTATGTGCACTTTGGTCATCATACATTCTCTCTCTCCTCATACACATCATGCTGCCATTGAATCGGAGTGGGACACACACACACACACACACACAGAATGCTCCAGACCTCTTGGATGAAGGCCATACAGCATTGAGAAATTATGAGAGTTTAGGAACAGGGTGAAGAAATTGATGACGATTCTAGTAAGGACGTGTGTGTCCCTACTTGATTCTCTAACAAATTGCTGACCTGCACAACATTAGAACACACATTGATATTTAAAACAGACATTAGAGAAGAAGAAAAGATATGGTTTGAGATTAAAGTCTGTATGTACCTGGGGTAAGGTACAGCAGACGGATACGTGGAGAGTCTAGGTTGCTAAAGGTGAACTGGAATAACATAGGATAACCCTTGTCAATATGATATTCCTGCTCGTCATAACAAGGTATTTGTTTAGGAGAGAATAAAAGAGAAAGAAGTGAAGTGAAGGAGATTGATAGATAGATAGAAGAAGAAAGAGGGAAAAAAAAAAAAAAAAAGGATATAAGACGGATAGTTGAAGAGAAGTGAATTTTACGTACGGTCTCTTTCCCAAGATGGGGAAAGAAACCTAGGTGTGTTGGTGTCTAGACTATATATATACGTCTCTCGTGTCTATATGGCCTGTGCGCTTTTGGACAAGTTGACGTTATTGGGTATACTGTCCTTGGGCTTTGGGATGTATCAATTTTTTAGTTGTTTACTCCTACTTCTCCGGTTGTATTCTTGTATCTATTTACCCATCTCATTACCACTGTCCTCTTGTTGTTAGTTTTGTCGATTGGAAACTGACAAGCATCTTCTACCCAGATCATTCACAATTCCATACCACAAGGGTCTGATGGATCTGTTCCAGACAAAACCAAGATCCTTGGTGATCAACTGGGCCAACCAGCTTTTCAGGTGGACCTCTGATGCGAGGATGATTATGAGCAACCAACAGGACATCCTGCGATCCTGCTTCCGAGCCAAATACAAACATTTCCAAGTGGAATCAGTCCTGAGTCTGATGCGACAGCAAGACACATTCTTTCTGGCAAGCACAGGCTATGGAAAATCATGACTACCTGAATTATACCTCCTAATGTTTCAACCGGAATGTGGAGCCATGGTGTTGGTACTGAATCCATTGGATGCCTTGGGCGACAATCAGGCATGCACTTGCATTTTCCATCAGCACCAGTGCCTTCAATGAAAAAAACTAACATGGGTGGTGATTCTTATTTAAGGTCAAAGAAAAAAAAACTTCAGGGCTTCACAACTATCAATCTCACATGTCACACTTTCACAAAGAAGGTGGGGTATGAAATCCTGGCTGGAAAATACAAGTTTATAATATGTGAAAAGTGTTGTAATGTCTCTATTACCTACTTCTATACTGACTTACACTTTGAATCAGTCCCCAGAAATCTTTCTCACAAGCATGCATTTTGAGAAGATATTTTTCAACAAGGCTTTCCAATAGATGCTTTTTTTTCAAGGTGGTTGATGAAGCACATCTTATCTATTGTTGGGGCCTGGCCATGAGCAGAAAAATCAAGCACATCAAGTGCTACAATCTGATGCAGGACCAAATGCCTTTCTGACCATCCTATGGCAACCTTGCTCAAAGGTTTTCTTGCAACAGAAACGGTCCTGATGCTTCTTATGTCTGCAAGATGTCCTCCAGATGCATTTGAAGCAATTTTTGTCTAATCCAAAGATCTTCAGGGATGACATTGACATTTATTGAGGCAAAATGACCAGACCCAGAATCTGCTATATCTGTTTACCTTTATCCCAAGGACCAAAATGCTGGGCTGATCTTGCACTATTTTTTCCGGTCAAGAAAGAAGTACCAGGCAATCACTTTCTCCTGACACTGGTCTATTGTGAAACCCAAGATGGTACCCTTCTTGCCCTCAAATAAATCAACATTACACAAAACAATGTTGAGGACTCATCAAATGGAAATAGCACATGTGTGCACCAGGTCCATGCAGTGACTGGCCCAAAGAATTGTGCTGAACACCCTCTTGCTTATGACCATGGGGAATACCCAATCCTGATGTGCACTTTGGCACTTGGACTTGGGACCAACATTTCTTGGGTCTGTTGGGTGATCATTATGGGCCAACCTAATCTTTGTGAAGTCATTCAGATGGCTGGTCACAATGGTTGAGATTGATGACTTGTGGTAACATTTCTTAATTTTGAGGCACCAATTTTTACACAAAAAAAACTCCACCCAAGAGTTCACCACATCTCAGAATCAGGATGATCAGATGCAAGCATTGGCAATCACACCACTATAGTGCATGTGGCTTTGGCTGTGTGTGTTCCATGCAACATTTCCCTCTAAATCTGAAAATTGATTTACAAAACCACTAATCCTGATTGTCATAACCAGCTGTGGATATATACCCATCATGGATGATTCCATCTACTTATGTGAACTCAAGCAACAGGTGGATGCAAGAATGTCACTGTGCTTGTGCTCTAACTGTAATCAGGCAGCTGCAATTGAGTTCATTCAAAGCAGTACCTCTTGACCATAAATAAATTTGATCAACATGTGGAGTGCACCATTTTGGACTCACCCACCCCAAAGCTGATTTTGTGCAAACCAGGTTCTTCCAGAATCTGGGTCAATCAATCAAAGCTGGTCCTTTAAACTCCAGGGGATTCTTTCAAACTTGACTGGAAACTGCTCCATCTAACACTGCAACTCCTAACCTCTTTCAAGGGTGGATTTCAAACAGACTATCTGGATGGGAGCTGTCATTACCCTAATGATCTTTTTGGTTTGGAAACAGCTCGGTTGGTAAGCTGCAATTACCAATCATTTTCGGATACTCAAGACTATACCCTGGCCTTTGCATGCGAACCGATCCCAAACACCTTTGGTGCAATTCTTAGGGTCTTACAGGAATGGAGCTACAGTCCTGACCAATGAGCTGTCCCCCACCCAACCAAAGATGAGTGTGAAATGTATGATCAAGATGTCCTGGATGCTGAGGAGCATGAGATCCTCTGACATGAAAATGCACAGGAATGAGTAGGTTGATTGTATCATATTTCTCAATTCATGAAAGTCAGTCTGACCTTGCATTTGGATGAAAAATTTATGTCCATATTAGATGAACAAGAAATCCAAGATCACAAGAAAGCCTCAATCAAAGGCCCTGCAAGTTGGGTCCCAGGGTCCACCCTAAACTCATTCTCAGGTGGCTGGTCATGGCCCAGATCTTCAGCTGGTCTTCCTGGAAACCCCCAACAATAGTGTGATTGTTTAGATGGATCAAGGTCTGCATGCAAGTTGTTCATGAAGATTCTAGTACCAGACCATAGAGTGTCTGTTCTTTGAAAGTTGATTCCTGGTGCATTCTTGATATCCAAGTTCCTCACTCTCATCTACTCAAAAGAAGACAAAGACTGGGTAGTAAGGCAAGATTTATTGGATTGATGAACTGGTTTGCAATCCAAATGGATCTTGGTCTGTGTCATCAACTTCCTGAGCTTGAATTTATACAACTAGGAGTTACACAATATTTTAGAGTCAGTGTCAGCCCTGAGGACTTCTTAGCAGTCCTACAGATGGTCAAACACCAATTACAGAAAGACTGTAATACTACACATTTAGATAAAAGTGTAGCATAATAGATTACATATAGTACTAGCAAGAGTACATATGTAATATCAGCCCTGAGGACTGCTCTGCAGTCCCAAAAACTGTCAAGTACTAATTACACATAGCACTATAATGGTCTTTGTGTAAATACAAGTGTAACATAAGAGTACATATAGTACTAACAAAAGTACATATGTAATCACAATAGTTGTCAGGGTGTGGTCCCAAGAGGTGACCAACCACTGAGCAAGAACCCTCTGAGTATGAACTCAGGGCTCCATCCCCTCCTTATAACATGTTATTAATCAATGGATCATGAAGGAGGGGGGTGATGGACTTAATATGCCATCAGAGTTCCTCATGCCTTTATATGAATAAAGATGTGGATGTCATCTATTCAATAGCATGTGGAGGAACAGGATTCCCTTATGGGAATGAGAGAAAGTCCTCTCAACTTAAATAACCCTTTCACCAATATTATTCAGATGATAATAAGTGAAGTTGGGTTGATTGAATTAAGTATGCTTTATTACAATAAAGGAGACAAGTCTATATATAGAGAAAACAATGAAAGAGAAACATGTGAAAGTAAAGAGGAAAAACCCATTGGGGTAGATTATACATTGGGGGAACTCCCAAGGGGTATATCCAGTGGATATACATCTTCAAATGTATTATTTACCCAATCATGAATTCTATTCATTGTGTAGGATATAGTGATATGCTTATCTCCAACAGGTACATATCATATGTAGTATTTATTCCTACCATATCTAATTTATGTGTACCTTCTGTTCTACATTTAGTTACATATGTAATCTATATGTAATTTTTTATCCTGTTAGCCAGTACCCTCTGTTGGTAGGCTGACAATAGTAAAACAACATTAAATATGTAATAATGATTAATTACAGTGCAGGCTCAGTTTCAAGAGGGTTAAGTATGTACTTATAACAGGAATGGATACACATCACTGTAATAAGTACTCAACCATAAATTATCCAAGGGTTTTCATGGCAACCCAAGCAAACACAAGTAGGCCATTAGCCTAATACTGAGGAACAAGCCTGAGAACAGGGTATATAAACCCTCCCCCTCAGGCCAGGAGTGGGTTCCAATCCCTAAACTTTTACCAAAATACCTAACAGCACAATAAGCACAACATATGCCCCAGAAACTCACTTGATGGAATCAGAAGCATGTGCATAATCATTTTTTCCAGTGGTTTGGGCAAGTCCTTCTTGAGAAGGAACATGAACTGGGTCAAGTGAAGTGTTTATTGAGGTAGAGTCTTCATAACATGTGCCATAAGAGCCCATAATCTCCAGACATTGGTCAAATGCCCTGCATTCCCAGAACACATAGCATTATCAGACTTGACTGCTATCCCAAAATCCTGGATTTGAAAATACAGGTTATATTGATTTGTGTCCCCAGAAGCTTGCATCTTCTAAAGCACCTGAGTTGAACAAAACTCCTGAAAACACATTTCAACAAGTTCTTCAGCCACTGATTTTTTGGACAAATCAACATTATGGCCTTTAATAGACATACACTTCCTGTGCACAATCAACATCAGTCAACACAAGAGAAAAGTGATGAGAGTATCAGGCCTGAAGCAGTCCAAGCACACACATATAGTGAACAGAGTGAGTGATGAGGTGAGTGGTTGGAACAGTGGAAGGTTGAGGAGAAAGAGAAACCCTACATGCACTTCAGGGAGAAATCAGGAAAATGAAACATATAACTTTCACAGATGTGTGGCATAAATGTGTGGGATTCATGAAGCAGATGACAAAGAATGTGTCTCTCAACAAAAAGTATACTGTGGAAAAAAAGAAATTGAGCCTGACCTACAACAAGTTACCAAAGTTGCTGTGTGAACAGATTTGACCACCTGCATCACAGTGGAAAAATTCATGTTGGCTGGCATCTTGTTAATCTTCCCCCCAACACTGCCAAGATATTTGTATCGGATGGGCCTATCCGATGTTCTATCACCCCAAGATATGCGATGCAGTGTCAGTAGGATTAGGTGCGATGGAATTACTATTGGTATCTAATGCTCTGACACCATATTGCAGTGTAATTCCATCGCACCTAATCCTACTGACACTGCATCGCATATCTCGGGGTGATAGAACATCGGATAGGCCCATCCGATACAAATATCTTGGCAGTGCAAGTGCTTTCCAGGCCTTCCAAATCCCAGTGTTGTGGTGCTCTTGCAGGTTTCCCCAATGGTGAGACAGTATTTTTTGGGCAAGATTCCATAATGTATGAGTGGCTCCAAGGATAGTTAAGAGATTTTGCAAAGACTCTTTGGGGAATCCTGCTTGGTAGAACTTTTTCTGCAGAGCCTCAAAGGTTTTGCAGGTTGCAAGATCACCAGCTGTCAACTGGATGTGTTTTGACATCTGATCAAGTGACAGACCAAAATGCTGGGCTATCTTCCCCAGAACCTGCCAGATCCCTTTGGTTGACCCTTCTGACATGTCCATGAGGTGGAGCATGAAGATCCTGGGCTCATGAAATGGGATCAGATCAATTATTGGTGGTGAGGTTTTGATCTTGTTCTTTAATCACTGCCAACATATTTTCATTGCATGGAAGCTTGCTATGTAACATAGCATGTCTTCATGCGATACTATGGACCATTTTTCAAGGTCCCTACCTTGGAAAATAGACCTATTGCATCGCATCTTGGCCTGCTATGTGACATAGCATGCCTCTATGTGATGCAATTTTCTTGGCAGTGAATGCAATATCCTTTTCAGAAATATATTGGTACAAGGCTTGGGCAAGCTGGCTCTTCAATGTACCATCTCAGTTGCACAAGTTGGAGGCTGTCAGTTGCAGGACACCAAGAGTGATGGTTTTTTTCTGAGCATCTTTCAGCCACATTAAGTAGCTCTCTAGGTTAAAACTTGCTGGGTTGTTGTTCAGTTTGTCCAAGAGATGATCAGGTAGGAAGAGCAAGAATCCCCAGGTACTATGGAATAAGTGGTTTGAAGACTTGATATGTGTGTGATGAACTCACTGGAGGATATCAAAGTTATTAATGCAAAGCAATGGTTGTAGCTTAAAATCCTGGCCCAAGACCTTGTTTAAGAGTGTTTCCATTGCTTGGAGGGCAGTGACCCAACTGCTTTCCAGACCCATGGTATGCAAAAGCTCAAATAGATGAGTTGATAGCCCACCAGCCAGAAAAGTGAGGGCAATGTGCAGCTGGAGACTGTTGTCCCTTTTGTTGACTGCAAATGACACCATGGAGCATACAGTCCCTGCATTCTATAGCAACAATGCAAGACCTATTAGCTAAGAAATACAGATGCATTGCCTCATGTGGTTCCTGACTTACCAAATCCACACATGTTTTTACCACTTTGGCAATATCTGGCTCCTTAACATACACATCATCATCCTGAACCACCCCAAATTCATCATATCCTTCATCATCAATCCCTTCATTAAAATCACTTGCACCTATCTCTCCTTTGGTCAACTCCATATATTGTTCAGCCATTTCCTCCTAATTGATATTCCATGTTGGTCTGCCTACTAAAGGGTCATGAGTCTTTTTCCACAGGTGCCATCAATTGATAAAGAAGCTTGTTGAAAAAGGGCATTCTGTCTTTCACACTGGCTGTGTGCTCTTCCATTTTATCCAGATCCAAAAAGTTGGAAGTAATTTGCTGTGAACTGTACACTTGACCTGGCCTGTGTGACAATTCTTGGGAAATATAGCCAACCACCTAACACACAATGAAGGTACAGTTCCAGTTATAAATCAACTTGATCTGATGCACCCGCCACTGTACTCACCTTAGACAATACCCATTCTTTCCAGCAAGCTTTTCCCTTCATTGTTTTCACCATGATCATTCCAATGTCATATAGTATGTCTTGTGTTGAATTTCAGCCATTGTCCTCTGCACCCCACACTTTCCTTCGAGATTTTAGAGTGTTGTCATCCGCAGATAGAAGCGCATAGATCATTTCTTTGGCTGGGAATCCTTTTTCTCTCAGCCAGGTGACCCATTGGACTGTTTCTTGGGTGATGACTGGTCAGCTCTTGATGAAAAACACATGATGTGTTATTTGCATGATTGAGTCAAGGAGTGGGAAATTAAGTATGCTCTTGCAATTGAACAAACATTTGAGTCAACCCGCACCTGAGTACCACATCATTTCATCCAGTTCCCAGTAATTTTAGTTCAAACATTGAATTTTAGTCCATACCTTTCAAGTGGTCTAGCAATTCAAATACTGTTGTACTATTTAAGACTGGCTCCTAGGTAGGTTGTTGATTTCAACATTTTGGCCGGGTTTTTGCCAGAGATATAAAACCCCGCAGCAAGCAACAACGCTAAGGTTTGCTAAGGTACATTACTGGAACACAACATGTTGGACTTGCCATTGGGTTTCAACCCCCCCTCCCTCCCTAAATCATGAGGTTAAAACCTGAGGGCACAAGCACATGTACAATGGTGAAAGACACCTTTTTTGTCTTTGGACTGAGGAGATTGAGAAGGAGAGAGTGGGGGAAATGGGGAGGGAAGGCTGGAGGCGCACTGGAATCTGTCGTACTCAGGCCAGTAGTCCGCTGTTAGGCGCAAGTCCCTCCTCGAGGCGTCGGAGACTTCTGAGCGAGGTGGGACTTGGTTAAGTTAATGTTAGTTCATCGTTGATTTGAAAGACGATGGTCCCCCTAACTTAGCCAAGTCCCTAATGTGCATCAGTATTTTTTGAGGACGGGTCCACGCCAAGGTACAGGGGACTTACGGGTTATGTTAGTTTTTTGGCGTGGTGGGTTTTGATGGAGGATTTTTCGATTTCTCTCCTCACCAGCTTTCCACTTACCAATATCTGGGAAAACTGACTGGTTTTGAGCTCCTCCCTTCATGGAAGGAGGTCCTCCGATTCACTTTTCCCTGGAAAAAAATTCAGCAAGAAATTTTTCCTCAAAAAATACTGATGTACATTAGGGACTTGGCTAAGTTAGATGGACCCCTCCTCCCCATTTGTACACGAAAGTAGCTGTTTTTTTTTTTTTTTTTTTTTTTTTTTTTTTTTTTTTTTTTTTTTTTTCCGCTTTCAAATTAGGTTGTGTTTTGTGTAAGTGAGATATAGCTTTGTTACGACCACTCGAATTATTATTATGTACTCTTTGCTTATATAATGCTTCCTTAAAAAAAAAAAAATATACCCGTATCCTTCGTGCATTTCACGAAACTCATGAGGAAAAAAAAAAAAAAAAAAAAATTGAATCCTTAGCTCGATCGACTGTCATATTTTAAAAAAACAATCGCCCAAATAAAAAAAAAAAAAAAAATTCTCTTCCTTTGGGGCTCTCACATCAGTCAACCGTTCATCTTTATTGGATTACATAGGGCCAGATCCATCAGGGTCCAATGAATCCTCCGCCTTCGCCCACCCTTGTCATAATTCGGTTACCATACCATACACTCACCTTCACCATCGCCCCCGCCCTACTGATACCTATTGAATCAATATTTCCAGCTATGTAAGACATATTCAACTTTTTTGCTGGTTTTTGTTTTTGTTTTTTTTTTTTTTTTTTTTTTTTTTTTTTTTTTTTTTTTTTTTTTTTCGTCAGGAATACTGAGTAATAAGGCCCCTTAAAGCTTTCGTACATTGAACAATACCAAAAAAAAAAAAAAAGACTTGAACTCACAGAAACTGACCCTTAAATATTAAGGATATGAGCTCTTTGTAATACAATGGTTCAAAGGTGTGGGTTTACTGTAGGGTCACACCAAGTTGATAAGAGTCAGAAAGGTATTATATAACCCAAAAAGATGGTCCACAAATTAATACAAAGCAATTTGAATTCAGCTATTGGCTCCGGTTCACCAGTGTTCACCAAAAAGCGAACTGTGATTTTTAACTTTTGAATTTCAGCAAACAAATAATACCCTTTAAAACAGACAATGAAAGATCCAAAATACGAACACATCTGACAAAGAAAGAATTGGAAAAAAAAAGAAAAAAGAAAAAGAAACAGTGAAAGGGCAAATTGAGAAGTTTTTGCCCATAACCCATCCCTATTCTTCCATCTTTTGAAAGCAAGCAGGCCAATCCGGAATAAACAACGATATAACATGAACCGACATTTTATTCAGAACTTCAGAGAAACAAGAACATGCATAGAGAAACTCCGAATAGAACATTTCATAAGAACGAGATGTTTGGTAGGTCACAGGTTTTGAAGATAGGGCACATTTGACTCATCAAAAATACTTCCAAGCAACAAAGAAAAGTATGAAGAGCAACTTGACGATCACAAAGGAGGGAGCATCGTGATTAGAATAGCGAAGTGAGCAAAAACGCAAGCGGTAGGAGTCAAATAAATCGTCATCAACATGAAACTTTACCGAGTGTTGATTGGGAGGGTCCAATGATATCTCCGAGACTGATGATATTGGCAAGAGCCTGAGAATATCAACAGTCTTTTTGAATTGATCGAAACAGATCATTTTCATTTGCTACCTCGAGGGAGGACAGCTATAACGAGCAATGGGAAAGGTTTAGACGGAAGGGTTTTGAGAATATTGGAGGGCCTGGCCGAACAGTTGAGCAACATTAATTTAGTCAAGCGGAAAGGATCTCGCTTAAAAGAGTGTAAGTAGGTGTTCCGATATTGAAAGGATAGAACTCTGCGGCTACGTGTCATGAAAATGGCGGGGTTCGAGGGGTGATATATTAACCTGCAAAAACTCTGATCAACATGTTTTCTGGTTTATAATACAACGAATATCATCCCTTGACCATTGCCCGCGGATTTCTGATTTGACCGTGTGTTGGTTACAACGCCATTGCTGCTGGGGAATTTGGCGGATAATGGAAATTAGGTGCAGGCGAAGTAGACCGAGCGATCATTGTACCATAACCAACTCCACCGTTAGCGCCGACGTGGCCGTGGTAAGGGGGATGATGAGGGTCACTACGTGAACGTAGCAAGACAATGTCAGCCACACTCAAAGAAAGTTGCCCGTTCAGGGCGCAATACGCTAGCATCTCAAGGACACATTTCATTCAGGATGAGGCAACCATGGACAGCACGGAAAAAATTCCAGAATAATGTCGAGTAGAAATCAGATGTACCCAGCATAATCGGCTCCTTCGGCACCATGGCTACCGCCATAGTCATACGGATAGGGAGGCATTGGTGGAGTCGGATCGTAGTGATGGTGAGATGGAGGAAAGTGGCCCAGTGCTGGAGCCTGTGGATATGCCGGTTGTCGAGGATCGCCAGCATGATAACCTTGCGTACCGGGTCCAGAAGGATGTTGGAAATATGGCTGCGCGCCCAGTCCCGAGGACTGGTTGGAGTGAACAGACCGGCCTCCAGCAGTCGCTTGCCGTTGCAATCCTGCCGAATCAACCCCGGCACCGGTGACTCCAACCGAGTTAAGTGTGGCTGGATGCGGGGGCGGTATCGGATAATCGGCGTACATGTGTCCATCCTCATCATGCGGCTTTTCCCCGAAATCTTGACTGGGCTTCGGACCGTAAGCTGAAGATCCATTACCAGCCCCAGAAGACGGGTTTCGGGAGATACCGAGAGCATGCAAAGTATCACCATTGGTGCTGCCCGCCCCACTGGGATCGAAGTCAATCTCCTGCATGTCTGCCTCTTCTCGTTTTCGTCGTTTGGACTGGAGAAGCTGCACACCAATCCAGAAGAGCATGATGAAGCTGTATTTGATGTCGAAGACAATCAGAAGGGCATTGAACAGCGAGCAGAAGGAAACGGACACGAACCCTATGATGCCAGCAATGATGGCAATCCCGGTAATGGCGCCGGTAGATAATCCGCCAGAATCTTTATTTGATGACTGACCTTGCGTAGACGGTGAAGCGGAGGATCCAGTCGTTGCAGGTGCATTACCAGTGCGGTGTCCTGTGGCGCCAACGTAACTGGTGACCGGAACGGCCTGGTCATGTGAATCATGGGGGGCTATGACCACAGGGGAGGTGTGGTTCGAGGAAGTGGAGGTAGCATTCGCAGCTGTGAGGAGTGGGGTGCTTGCGGCACTTGGCGTTGGAAAGGATTGCAGAGCGGGAGGAGTGGTCCGGGTGGGCGAAATGGCAGCTGGAGGTGACTGGGTGTAGATAATCCACAAGATGCGGCATTATGGCAAACGTCAATTAACTATCTCAATGACTGACCTGCGTCAAAGCTTCGATTAAATTAGCCATCACTGACCGGCTGCTGAGTTAAAGCCCCCGGCAAGGGTGATGGGGCAGCGGTCGCGCCAACGGAGGGGGATGCCAATGTTGGGGATGGTACGTTTGCAGGATTTTCACTTAAAATTGGCGATGGCAGGGTGGCCGGGCCCGTGGGTGCATTGGGTAGCGCACTTGCGATTGTGGAGCCATCGGTAGGAGCCTGAGACTGGCCTGGATTATTGTTTGTCAGCGGGCTAGTTTTGCCTGATGAAGACGAGCCCTGGCTATCATCTAATGGCTGGTTAGTGTTACCGCCTGTAGACTGGCCAGGGCTAGATGATGGGGTAGTGGTGGTAGGGGTGGTGGTGTTGAGGGGGTTCGTGTTAGGGGGGGTATCACTTGTAATTCCCAATAATGAAGGCAGGGAAATCTGTCGGCGTCGTAAATTGGCTTGAGCGACTTCACGTCCCAGTGGGGCAGCATTACCACGCATAGTGGAATGAACGACGAGGACAGTATGTGGCCTAATTGATGGAGAGGGTGTTGAGGACTTGCGAATTGGTACTTCAAATCTCGTCTGACGACCGACGATAGTTATCAACGTGACTCGGGTCCCCTTCAGGTATTGGACAGCTTGCCAGCGAGCCTGATGGGAATGATAACGAAAGAGTATGTCAGCAGAAGCAAGAAAGCTTGCTCATCGGATGAGCGGATGGTGTGTGGACCTGACCTGAATTCCGGACGCACGAGTCTGTTAGGTCTGTAGGCTTATCTCACGTTCCAGAGCGGTCTTCGCCCTCCGACCAGGGATAGAGGCAGGTGAATCGAGTTGTAATTTGATCGCTTCCAAAATTAGATTGAATGAAGCGGTGACCGAGAACGAATGCCAGTATGAACAAGGTACTGTAGGCCGATAGCAAGAACGACAAGAATGTCGGAGCAAAGATGACAAACAGATTGTGAGTAGCAATGACCGGAAACCTGCGATTACATTCTCTTAGATCGAAGGCCAATGCAAGTGATTTCCAACTCACCTAGACTGAGAGGAAAATATCGAAGGAGAAGATATCGCGGACTGCTTCAGATCCGAAGCTGTCGAAAGAGTTGCGGAAAGCGGGAGACAGGGTCCACCGTCAAATGAAGGGAAGACGTTAAGGAAAGACCAAGTCAGCGATGGGCTCGATCAGTGCGTAGCAGGTCAGGGCTACGACAAGAGGAACAAAGAGTAACCAATCCCAAGGGGGAAGAAAGTATTACTGATATGGATGGCGCAGTAATTGAGCAAGGAGACCATCCCAAGAGTAAAATTCTACCAGATGGCCTACTCTGAGATATATGGTTACGCAGCACCGTGAGGGTAGATGCAACCAATTCGAGTTTGGCAAGCAGCGGAGACGGCAACTGAGGGCCAGGGTTTCAGGTGACCGTGGGCCAAGTTTGGGTATAAGGTATGATACGTGTCACTGGTGGGTCGCAGAAAGTACTGTGGACGATGGTCTAGTGACGACTCAACAGACTGAGATGAGCGAAAGACTGCAAGCGAGACACTATTTTTGAGATCCACCAGATTCGTGAAACTCGACGTACTGAATTTCGTTGCGGCAAAGGCCTAGTCAGGTAAAGTATGAGCTTCCTTAATGGATGTTCAAGTACGTCCGGACGACTACGACGTACTAAAGTCACCCAAAACAATAACGAGCGATTTGCTGAATATTGGTGTTGTAGCTCTCTCTTCGTGTCCAGACCTTCCGAATACTGACCGTGATTGGTGACAACAAGCGAGGATGCGAAAGGGGATTAGAAAGGACTGGACTGGCGTTTAAAAAGCGAGCGGAGGATGATTTGAAGGAGTTTCCAATGTGAGTGCTGAAAAGAGTTAATTACTACTGAGTGAAAGGCTACGGTCAAGAGGTCAAGGAGTGAAGTCGATTGAGGGCGAAGACCAGAGCAGATCTGAGTTCCAACTACAACTTCAAGTACGACTACGACTACGACTACAACTACCAGTGAGTTAGAGTGTGTACAGGGTGTGAGAGACAAGCCACCGATGAAAATACACTATTCTACGAGGTGAACAATTCGAATCCATCATCAAATGAATGGCTTTTAATTTGAAACCAATCGTGAACGTATGTACTTAAATTAGTAGACACACTGTATCTCAGTATCAAAATCACTGTACAAGGACAGATACCGACGTTCCATGTCAACTTGATATGTAAGTACATACATACATACATACATAAGTATTTGACAACTTTCAAAGAAGAAGACTTGAGTATTTAATCACACCCGAGTCAGCACAAGTCTGGACTCCATGACGTCTAAAATCACACTCACAAACTCACACCCTGTCAACAAGCTAGTCGGACCTCGGTAGGTGAGTCCGACTTTATGGGGACAGCGTCAGACTAGGTTGTGTTTAGGATGTCGTCGTCGTCGTTGACAGAAAAGTGATTCAACTCAAGATGGGACAGACCTGCTTTAGATTTCCAGGTTTTCATCACCCGGTCACCCTTAAAACTGTTCATCCGACCTTCGGTCCGGGATCTTAGACGGGTCTTCACGCTTTGGGTCACAGAAAAAACTTGGCCAGACTAAAAGCTGTCAATTGCACTATCCAGCAAATGGCTATGAGAGTATGATTGCTAGTGCCAAGAAAGACCCTTGTGGTAAGTTTGCAATACACGGTCAACATTTTTGGTCATCCCAAGATGTTGACTGTGTAATGCATCAACATATATTTTGTAGACCTCATATAAATACCGGGATTTGAAAGGGTCTACCCACTAGCAACCATAGAGGTACTATAAGATATTTTTAGTCTTAAAAACAAGAGAAGATAGGGGTAGGATCATGATATGGTCAATTCCCAACTTGACCAAGTGGTAAAGCCCAACTCGTAGTTTTATGGGTTTCCTATATCAATTGTAAGTGTAGCAATTGATAGAGATCATTTTTAAGACCTCAGAGGAATTACTCCATCGCCTCCTTGCAAAAAGGGTCCTCAATTATCACCTTTTGATTACGGTACAAAATTTTCTCTTCAGACATCTCTTCTTTTTATTTCTTGACCCTTCATTCGTCAAGGGATTCTTGGACAAACCCCCAAGTTTTTGAAGCTAGTTTAGTAAAATAAAATCCTGTCAAAAGTCCAGAATAGCTGTTTTTTTTTTAAAAAATAAAAAATAAAAAAAAATAGGTACACATGAAATTATTAGTGTACCAATTCCATCGGCACAGACAATAGCATAATAGAGACAGCCTTATACCTAGAAAAAAAATCCTATATCACCCCTCCACTCAACCCACTTTTTGGTCTCTTTTCTCATCTCCGAAAAGAGACCATGAGTAAACCCTACCTTATCCCAATCCATTCTTATTCCTGACCCTATGCATCTGGTACCTTAATGCAATGTTGTTAACTGTTGATCTTCCTTCTTTTCAAACCTTTTGTCTTTCCTTTTGAGTCTCACTAGTTTCATCCCAGGCACAGATTATAAGCACAGTGAAGCTCACAATACCCCTGTCCAGTTCCCTGTGTTACTCTATCTCAGGTACTGTTCATTCCTCAATCTTATTTCATCTGAGATATCAGCTGCATCTCTCTGTCCTAAAACCTTATTTCATATTCATTTCTCCCTTCTTTCATCTCAGGTTAGCATGCATCTCCATAGGGCACAATTTGTGTTGAGGACAGAACCTCATCCACCATACTTTACTACCTTAGTTTTCAGACTTGTACAGAAATCCATTCCATGTGGAAGAATGGTGGCCATTGAAGACTGAAGGTACATATATGTGAGTGCTTGAAACTTCTCCTCTTCATACTTCTGTACTTTTCACAATCCCCTTCAAAACCCTTTAAAAAAGGATGAAAAATAAGGTTGCCTGTCTAAGCAGCCTTAGACATTGGATACTCTCAAGCCCATAACATGGAGGCCACTGCCAAGATATTTGAGTTGGACCTGGGCATCTGGCATAATATCAGATATTCAGATCCAACACAATTGGGCCTTCTTCCAAGGTCCTTGAGAAAAAGGCCTATCACTGCCAAGAAAATTGCATCGCATAGAGGCATGCTATGTCACATAGCAGGCCAAGATGCGATGCAATAGGTCTATTTTCCAAGGTAGGGACCTTGAAAAATGGTCCATAGTATCACATGAAGACATGCTATGTTACATAGCAAGCTTCCATGCGATGCAAATA
>MU167221.1:250689-263078 GCA_015951145.1 Cronartium quercuum f. sp. fusiforme G11
ATTACACTGCAATATGGTGTCAGAGCATTAGATACCAATAGTAATTCCATCGCACCTAATCCTACTGACACTGCATCGCATATCTTGGGGTGATAGAACATCGGATAGGCCCATCCGATACAAATATCTTGGCAGTGACTAGTTGATTCACTAATGGAACCAGGATAAACAAGTAGAACCAAATAACTTCAAGGTTTTGTTCTGTTGAATCAACCTAAAACCACAAACTTGTGAGCACTTGCTGGGACTCAGAACATCTATAAAGGAGCATCCCTTTGCTCATGGTGAAGCCACATCATCACTTACTGAAAATGTCTGGATGTTTTGGAACACCTATACCTATATATTGGACAAGTTCATGCCTGAGGTGTGTGTGAGGGATATGTATGTGTGCTGGTCACCTCCTTCCTACAAGAAGTATTCTGACCTGGTACAAGTCAGATGAATTGGGAAAGGCAAGGGATGGTGAGGCTTTGTGAGAAAGATACATGATCTGAGGATGAAACAAGAAACACAACCAAGAAAATTGCATCACATAGAGGCATGCTATGTCACATAGCAGGCCAAGATGCGATGCAATAGGTCTATTTTCCAAGGACCTTGAAAAATGGTCCATAATATCACATGAAGACATGCTATTTTACATAGCAAGCTTCCATGCGATGAAAATATGTTGGCAGTGAAAACAATAAAAACTAGGAAAAATTAAGACACAGCTTCAGAAAGAAAACATCAAGTTCTATGTGAGTAATATTTGTGGGGACTTACTTTCTCTTTCCAAAGGTTAGGAAAGAGAAAGTAAGGGGCTCATTGGGTTATGCAGATATATATAAGGGAAATTGATACTGTTTTATCATGGCTTATGTTTCCACATGTTGTGGTTGTATCATACACAACTGTGTGCAACAACCTAATACTGCTTGGCTTGGGGTTGGTGTTGACTCATTTTGGGTGAACTGAATAGATTCATTTGATGAGTTAGTGTGAATTTTGAAGGGACTTGTTGACATCTCACTCTTTATTCTTGTGAGATGTTGGAGGGGTTCTTCATTAGATGAGTGAGGTTTATTTGATGCTGAAACTTACCACTTCAACAAAGAAATACCATGCTTACAAGTATTTAAATCAACAACATACACCTCCCTATCTTCCAAGGATTATTAGTAGACTTGTCTGGTCCATTTCTAGATATTCTCTGTTGTGATCACCATTCTTTGCTGAGTTATTTGATTGGTTTCTTCTTTGGTTGACATCCCTAGATCTCCATTTACCTCAATTATCTCTAAAAACTTCACAAATCCTCCCTCTAGAAGTAAACCAAGAGTCAGTAGGATTCATTACTTTTTTCATAGGACTTTAGTGTGTCTCTGAATCAAGTACAACTACTTGAATACTTTCTCTCTATCTATTTCTCTCAGTTAATTAATCCCTGATACACTGAATAGGTGTTTGCTTAAATCTCACCTAGAGTGATTTCCATGGCCAATAAGAGTCAGTGAAGAGTAAGTGAATAATTCTTGCTTTCAGATTAAGCCTGATGTATTCAGGTAAGGCTTAACAAATTATCTTTGTGAACACATCCACCTAGATCATTAATCCATAGTAGCTACCCTCAGATTCTGTGGGTATCTTACCCTTTCTTTGAGAGCTAGGCTGACATGGCACCAGTAAGTCTCACCAGGATACAGGAATATCCTGGAGGGATCTGGTCAAGCAAAGAGTTCTTTTTTAAGCAAAACAAGTCAGGAATCTATAGTTTTGATCACCTATCCAATCATTTCTTGATGAATATAATACCAAAAGGTATCATATTTTTTTTGGTTCTGTTCCATAGAGGCTCTTCAGGTTTACTTCCAATACCAAGTCTTTGTGAGGTTTGATCTTAGGTTTTACCTCAACTAAGACCTACTTCTTGCCAAATCAATCTTCACAATCAGATCATTGTGAGTCATGCACAACAAACAAGTACACTAAGAGTACATCAATCTTGTTCATGTAAAGAAGTATATTCAAACTAATGATGTTCCAATCAATGAAAATATGCAAATATACAAACTATGTGAAACAAATCAAATAATAAGTGAGAATATGAAAGCCTACCTGTGAGTCATGCACAATGAACAAGTACACTAAGAATAAGTCAACCTTGTTCATGTAAGGAAGAATATTCAAACTAATGATGTTTGAATGTCTTTGTGCTGGACTCACAGGTACATATTTATAAAAAAATATGGGAAATATTAAGATTTAGAAACTGAATTGCACTGCCAAGATATTTGTATCGGATGGGCCTATCCGATGTTCTATCACCCCGAGATATGCGATGCAGTGTCAGTAGGATTAGGTGCGATGGAATTACACTGCAATATGGTGTCAGAGCATTAGATACCGATAGTAATTCCATCGCACCTAATCCTACTGACACTGCATCGCATATCTTGGGGTGATAGAACATTGGATAGGCCCATCCAATACAAATATCTTGGCAGTGTTGGTAGGTGACTGTACATTGGTAATTTTCCAAAAAGAGGCTATAGAGGTTACCTTGTAAGTCCTCAGTGAGAATCTCCAGAATGAAAAGAATATGCTTTGGTACAAGTGATCAAAATTCCTTACAGGCTTCTCTTCTGAGCAGAGACCAAATTCCAGGAAGTTCTGTTAGAGAAAGGCTATGACTGTGTCATACTTGATTCCCAGAGAGAGAAGAAAGCTTTATTTAAATAATCAAATTCCCAAAACAGAAAAAACCACATACAGAAAGTCACCTTCCAACATTTATCTGGACCATCTCCTCATCAAGTTTTTCAAGTCTACTGGTTGCTTGAGGTTTCTGGAATTTTCTTCAATACCTCTGTATACATAAACTTTTCTTACCTCACCCAGTCCTAGAATGCTTGGCTAGTCCTTTTGCTTGCAGGCTACAGTTTGCAATACCCTTCTTCCAATTGTTTACAGTACTTCTTGTTCATTCCACATTATTCAACCATTGAGGTACTTTGTTTGGCCCATATACACATGTTGAAGAGTGTCAAGAGTGCACCTCTGAGCTACAGTTATTGCAGGGCTCAGGTGAGTCACTCACTCTCTCTCTCTCTCTCTTTGCTTTCCATGCCTGTCAGGGGTCAATCAGGTCAGGAACAATGAGTTGACCAGACTGTCCCTTGCCAAACAGGTGTGGTAGTCTAGCAGGTTTAGCATAACCTAACCCTTGTTTGTGCTTTGGTGAAGCTGTGTACCCTACACTGCCAAAGGGCTTTGCCCAATGAGACATGTGATTCTCAGTTTACTGGGCAGATTCTTGTGAAATCATGGTACCACCCAAACTCAGACAAGACCATGCACTGCCAAGATATTTGTATTGGATGGGCCTATCTGATGTTCTATCACCCCAAGATATGTGATGCAGTGTCAGTAGGATTAGGTGCGATGGAATTACTATCAGTATCTAATGCTCTGACACCATATTGCAGTGTAATTCCATCGCACCTAATCCTACTGACACTGCATCGCATATCTCGGGGTGATAGAACATCAGATAGGCCCATCCGATACAAATATCTTGGCAGTGAAGTTTGTTGGTGGTGTGAGAGGTGAGGACTTCCTGCAGCTTGTGTGTCCAGAGGTGTTGGCTTCAAACTTTCAAATTTGCAATGCTTGCTCATCAGATTTTTGTCCACTGGTTGCAAGGTGTTATTACATTTCTGGAAGGTGAATCTCACTTGTAAGGTGGGTCCCAGATGTGCAACTGAGCAGAGATATCAGTCACCCATGGCTGTGAATGGCACAATGGCTTGTTTTGGGGATCATTCACAGACATCTCACTTTGGGAACAGCATGCACATTGGTCAACTGGTTCATTTATGGCCAAATTTTGGACCAAGATCATGTTTTGGGAGGTTTCAGGAACAAAGGGCCCAAGGGGCTTGTGATTTCAAAAATGGTTACAACACTGTATAGTAGGCCTGCTCTCTAACTTCTTAATCAAAACCATCATCTTCATCATCTGGTGGCTCTCCTTTTATGCTTTGCAACTCTTGCTCCATATCCTCATCAAGGTCTAATCCATGTATGTCAACTCTGAGGACTGCTCAGCAGTCCCACAGGATTTCAAAACCAGTTACAGAGAGTACTGTAATAGTAAATATGTAAATACAAGTGTAACACAAAGATTACATATAGTACACATGTAAATACAAGTGTAACACACAGATTACATACAGTACTAATAAGAATACATATGTAATACCAAACCTGAGGAATGCTCAGCAACCTCACCAAGTATCAAACACATATTACAGAAAGTACTGTAACAGTAAAAATGTGTAAATACCAATGTAACATAAGATTACATATAGTACTAATGAAAGTACATATGTGATCATAAGAGTAAAATAACATTAGACATATGTACACATATGTAATAATAATTAATCACAGCACAGGCTCAGTATCAAGAGCCTTAAGTATGTACTTACAACAGGGATGGATACATAACACTGTAATGAGTACTCAACCACAAGTTGGCCATGGTTGTTACAGTAACCACACCAAGAGTTATCCTAGCAACCCTAGCAAAGCAACTACAAGTTGGCCCTTAGCCTAATAGTGAGGGACAGTCCTGAGAACAGGATATATAATCTCTCCCCTCAAGCCAGGAGTTGGTTCATTTTCCCAACCTTTTACCAACACCAACATAGTATAAAGCACAACATTGAGGATACCTTTAAATAAGATATCTGCTCAATAGTGAATGGTGCTATAGGTGAAATAAGGGGTTCCATTATATAGGCTGGTAGACCTTGCTTGCTGAATACCCTTGTCTGTGAGGACTCACAAGGGTTAGAGCTAAAGAATCACCCAAGCAGGAAAAAGAGCACCCTGGCTTGTAAAATTGGATCAGAGCAGAGTGTTACTGGTGCCTAACAGTAACTCTGATTCCTGACAAGTAATATCATAATTCCCAGACCCAGTCCTCCAAATCCTCATCCTCAAGGTCAACTAGCTGTAGTCAGTACTTGGGGGATCCCCAGTACTACCAGCCCTAGTTGTTTGAAAGGGGTTCTCAGCCCCCTTTCTCTTTCAACCTTGCTCTGTTAAGTAGCTTTACAGGAGCTACCCTTAACATCAAGGCAGGCAAGTAAAGGCTTAACTTGGAAGGACTAAGTCCTTGACTCTTCCTTCCTAAATCCCCAGCCAGGAGGTAGCCTAACAGCAGCCACCCCCTGACAATGTATGTCAACATTCATCAAAAGCAGGACCTTGTGCTGGGTTGGAATTGGGAGATTGGTCAGAGCTTTAATTTGGCTCCAAGTTTGAGTGCCAGTAATCCAGTGTCAATCTCATGCCACAATTATCTCAGGATACATCTGGTTCACTATGCCAGGCTGACCCAACTCAGTCCCTCTGAACTTGACCAACTGAACCAGTCCTGACTGGATCTTGTCAAGGGTTGTCCATTGTTGCCATGGGTTTTTATTTCTTATTTCATTATCTTTTCATTGTTACAGACCAAGCAAGGTTCTTGTATGTAAGCTCACAGACAAGTATAAGTAGAAATGATTGTGTGCACTATTGTTCTTCCCTTACTTCATCACTTCTCCTCACTAACTTGTCTTGCATCTCACTGTGCCTCTGTCACTGAGCAGGTACATTTTTCTTTTGCTTACTTTCCACTTGAACCTTGTGCCACAAGGTACTGACTTCCAAGTCCTTAGTTCTGGAACAGTTCAAAGCTTGTAACTTTAGTAATAATGGCATAGTACCTGGCTTTCCAAAAGGTCATTACAGTTCATATGTCAGGGTGGAATTTGCCATGTGGGAGCCCTGAAATAGTGCATGCTTTACCATATCTGGGTTGATTCCTTTCTTGCTCATGAATGTTGTGGAATAGCTTGTTGAGTTCAGACCATTTGTGAGATCTTTTCATTTGCATTTGAGTTAAGGTGTGCACTGCCAGTAACATAATGCTGCACAAGTGTATCAGTCAACCTGTGGAAGTGGGGTGTTTGGTCATAGTCTCACCATCACAATCCAGTGGACTACTTGCTCAGTGGGTAGAATGGTGAGGAGATTGACTTCATTGATCCCCTTGCAATTAGTAAGTAGATTGCAAGCCATCTGCAAAATAAGGTGATTAAGGGAAAAAAAAAGGAGCCATCCCCACCTGGCACAACTCTTCTGGAACTCTCTGTTAAAGTTTATCTCTTTATTTCCCTGTGCACTATTTTCTTCACCTGATCATTTTTCTTCTCATTCTTCAGATTTTGTAATTCATGACATGTCAGAGTGTTTTGTCACAAATAAAGTTGTGTTTCATGTTTTCTTCATGTCTCTCACTTTTTTGAACCTAGTTTTCCTGGCTGGTGACATGGAAAAACCTGACAGAACCAAGTCTTCTGATTTCCTTTTCTTTCATTGATTATTCTCTTTTGTGATTGATGAAGGTGAGGAAACTTGTGAAGACTCTGTGTGGAAAATTGATTCAAGATTGAATCATTAATCAATTTCCTGTTTCTGTCACTCTCATCCCAAAGTGTAAGCTGCACTGCCAAGATATTTGTATCGGATGGGCCTATCCGATGTTCTATCACCCCAAGATATGCGATGCAGTGTCAGTAGGATTAAGTGCGATGGAATTACTATCGGTATCTAATGCTCTGACACCATATTGCAGTGTAATTCCATCGCACCTAATCCTATTGACACTGCATCGCATATCTCGGGGTGATAGAACATCGGATAGGCCCATCCGATACAAATATCTTGGCAGTGAGTCTGGTGCTGATTGGCCCACCTGTTGCCCTCGTGCGATGATCTATAAGCCATATGGTCCGCTGGAGTTAGATTTTTGAATGGGTGATTTGAATTTTTTTTCGAAAACGAAGGCCGAGAGCCCGGGTTGGGAGGCTCAGTCTCGCCCGTCTGCCTTTGATCTGGTTCGGGCCTCGAGCGAGCTACATTCCCATGAGCGTAACCGGGCCGGGTCTGGAGGACCAAGAAGTCGAAGACCTTTGAGTCAGTTCTTGAGACCCGTCCAGGTCGAGCCTACGGCGCTGTCAGGTGATAAGACTCCTCTCTTGCACCTGAAGCGCAAAGTAGGCAACAAATGGGTGTATAGCAGCAAGTTAACAACCGTACATTCGAATCGCACCACCGGATAAAACTCGCCTCTTTTTTTCGAATTTGTGCTTATTCTGACTTGAATCATTGTTTCTATCTACACAATTAAACAGATCGGTTGAGGTACAAGTATAAGAATACAAAAATGATATAAGAATATGAAACAATAATGCAATAAGAGAAAGAAAAAATTGATTAAGAAAGAAGAAGCAGATCAATTAAGATAGGAAAAAAAAATTGATTTCAAATAATGTAAAACGATCTTAGGACATTATAAACAATCTCAAGTTTCAAACGGATTTATTAAATTTAAAAGGTTATGAATAATGTAAATAAAGTTAAAACATTTTGAAATGATGAAGACGTGGTAGACTGAAATGATTTAATGTAAACAAATGATAAAATTTAAATAAAATAAGCAATTTGAATTTCAATAAACAATCGTAATCTATATTAACTTTAGATCGTTTTCTACTTCTATATCGTATTCAGTTTTAAAATTAGGTTATCATTAAAATCGTTTGATTATTTTAAATCGGTTTTAGTTTTTTATATATTTATCTAATTTATATTGTTTATATTATTTTAAACATTCTCTTTATATTATCTTAAACGCTATCTAGATTACTTTGGTCCCTAATTTCAAACCGTTTACAAATTTTAAATTAATATTGTGGTTTAATTTCGAGTCGTTTATAATGTTCAACTTCGTGTTTTATAATTTTAAGTCGTTTTAAAGCTTAAAATTATTTTACTCGTATTTAAAAGCATTTGATATATAATTTAATATCATTTATTTAGTCTATTAAATTCGTTTTACTATTATTTTAAATCGTTTATTTAATTTAAATTTAAGTTGTTTTATTATTGAAATTGTTTTAAAAATTAGAATCGTTTAGAAAGACTAAAAAATCGAGTTTTTCATAAGAACAAAATTAATTTTAATGATGTTGCGATGGATTTGAAGAAAAAAATAAATTAAAAAATTAAAAAAATATAAACGACTATAATAAGTTAAAAAACGCTTTAATATATTAATTGGAATGATTTCAATATAGCATAAAGCTTGAAGTGATAAATATTAAATGGCTTGAGCGATTTGATTCAGATGGCTTGTAGACTTGATTCCGACCGAGTGTGTAATTTGATTCGGAAAGATTGAATCGGTTGAATTGTGAAGGGTGTACGGTTGAAAAACTTGATTCGGCACGGTGGAACCTCGATTCGGAATGATTAAAAAGAATAATGGATGTGGTTAAATGGAAGGAAAGGAGGTCGATTTGTGACGGAGGCTGTGTCGAGTCGGGCTGAAACAACCTGAAGGGAGTTGAGTAAGACTGTACAGTGGTTCCTTGGGTCGAAGCCGGATGTGGACGGGACCGTGGCTAGAAGGATCAGGGGTAGGTACAAGGACAATAACCCCAAGTTCCTTGGAATTTTCAACAGGCTCGACCATCAGCATCCGGGTGCCGTGAACTTCAAAGATACCCTGGTCCATGTCAGTTGATCTGCTATACCTATTTTGCGCAGACGATCTTCCTTTGGCTGTTCATCACACTCATTTCTTCTTTGTAATTGTTCATAGAACTTTAGAGATCTCGAGCTCACGCAGATCGTGCAAGCTGCACCAGATTATGTCAAACTTGTCTTAGAAGGTCAGATACCACTCGAGCTAGCCTGGCGCAGCTGGGCGAAATACGAGACCCACCAGCAGTAAGCTTAGACCTTATTTTTATTCAAGTCATCTAATGGAGGTGGCTGAACTCAACCTTTGATTCTCCAGCACAATCTTCTTAGTGCTCATGTCAGCGTACCAGCTTAGTGAATCACCTGGGCTCATGGCTCAAGATGCTGACGTTCTGTTGCCTTGCCATGAGGAAGCTCGGAACGCCCCCGATGCAGAGTCGTGGCTAGTGATCATGTATTGATTTTATCCTACACATATATATTCATATATGAAAATCTGATTTATCTCCATTTCGAAATATTTCTGTAGTTCAATACATGATGTTAATGCGGCCATGGAGGTTCAAGCTGCAATGGTGAATATGATTCAGGGTGTAGCTACGTCAAGTGTTCTATCAAATGGTGGCACACTTGATGTAGCTACACCCGGAAAAAGGGCTTCTGATTCATCCTTCTGTTAAATTCTTTAATAGTCATCACAACGAGTGATTTGGTTTTACATGATCAATGCAATACGTCTCAATCTTCTACTTGGTCAGAATTGTCTTCGTCATCCTTAGGTGGCTGACCCTCCACCCACTTAGCCACTCCTGTCTTGATCACTTGTATCCATTTCTCAGGCTTCACGGCCGTCCAGAGAGCCCCTATGGTCTGCCGATGCCACTCTGATGAGTACAAAGCAGAGGCATTGATGATGCAAGAGTCCGAAGGGAGGTGTTTTACCTCTGGGGTATTCACCAGAACTGTGCGTCTTTCAAGTAACTGTGCTTTTGTGAGTGTAACAGGACATTCAGCATCGTGACAGTTGTGTTGTACATTGAGGATGCAGACAACATTCTGGAAAAAAAGATTTCGTAAGGCACATAATCCGATAATATCCAGATGTAACAAAATGAGGCGCACCTCAGCTTAAGCCCAAACGGTTATGTGCATGTCCCGTAGCTCTTTCATGACATACCAAGGATGCAATCCTTCTTGATGATGGAAAGCATCCAGCAACAAAAATGTGTCAGAGGATGATGATGTTGCAGCATTCCACATTCTGGCAACTCAGCCAACGTAGTATCTGCTATCCAGCTGTTCACCAGAGGCCTTGACCTACATTGAGAAAAATCAACACTCTGTCATTGAGTGCATCCACCTCCGATTTGGTCAAGTCAATCAAACAAAACCCTTACTAGTACAAAGTCTCCACTCTTGGCCCCCTGTCCTGATCTCAAAGCCACTTGGCATGCTGCATTCCAACTCTTACCAGGCCAAGAAGTCACCACTGCCAAGATATTTGTATCGGATGGGCCTATCCGATGTTCTATCACCCCAAGATATGCGATGCAGTGTCAGTAGGATTAGGTGCGATGGAATTACTATCGGTATCTAATGCTCTGACACCATATTGCAGTGTCATTCCATCGCACCTAATCCTACTGACACTGCATCGCATATCTCGGGGTGATAGAACATCGGATAGGCCCATCCGATACAAATATCTTGGCAGTGCACCAGGCAGTGTGGAGGACTTTCATGGTGAGCACTAACTTTATAGGTGTATATTACACCCAAGTGGGGAATCAGCTGCACATCAACAGGGTTTTGACTGAAAAAGCACCCTTATGTTTGGCTTTGATTTGGCTCAGCCTCAGGAGTTTTTCATTCCAACCCAGACTGCCTTGTACCTCCTTATGAGCCTAGAGGGCCCTGACCTGAGAGCCTGCCCATAGCCTCCTTCTCACAATCAGAGCTGTATCGCGAAATTTCGAACCAGTGAGCAAGACCCTCAATAACCAACCATTGTTGGCAGTATTACTAATATCATATCCAGGGGCTTGTTGATTTGAGTTAATTGAAGCTTTGCAAGTGAGTGTATTGCAGTTTTCAAAAGTTTGAGTGGCAAACAAAGAAGGTGGCCCAAAGTAGTTGACCAACATAACCAAGTGTACCAGAATGTGAAATTTGGATTTATTTGTCCACCGGGCAGATATGCTGATGAGTAGCTGTAAAAACCAATTAACCAGGATTTTGAGCTCGGAAATGTATGTATTCTTATCAAATATATGAGTCTGAAATATGTAAGATGATGAATGGCCAAGTATGGCCCACACCAGTCTTTCCTCATCTTCAATATGTTCAAATAAGACAAATGCCACAGCTTGCAAGACAGTACTGAATTCTTGACCAATGAGGCTGTTTGCATACTTGACCATTGATCCTGCCTGAACTTGATAAAATATAAGGCCAGATATAATGAATGCTTGCCACCATCCCATGACATTGTTTCAGTGATTAGGATGGACCTTTGCAATTGCATGTCAGTAGAGATACTTAGCAACACCAAGCAACACCAAGCAACACCACATGGAGGCTCTCTACTGGAGTGTCCCAATGTCCATTAAATGCTACAGCTTGAGATGAAGAAATGAGTATGATTGATTTACTTACAAATGAGTCTCAAAGGCCAAATAAACCACCTCTTTCACTCACCTAGAAGTCATAGGAAGGGGTTATAAATGTGGACTCCATACAGTGCTTCTAGATCCATGCAAAGTTTGACAATATTGCTGGAAGGAGTCCACTTTGATTTATCTTTCTCATTTTTGTTCTTCCTATACTTTTGATGAATGTCATTTATAAACTCTAGATTGGGAGAATTTTGGATACCATAATTTTGAGAGAGTTTCTTGAAAGTCTGAACCTGTTTGTGGTAGCAGACTAATTCCCAGAGTTTCACTGTTTTCTTTTGAGTTTGTTCCCAATATTGCATTGGTGTAGGATCCTGTCTCATGGATATCAGACATTGTATCAGTTATCTAGAAAGGTAATATCCACAGTACCAAACATACCTTTTCTCCTGCTGAATTAAAACCCAAAAAGGTTTGTACCAAGCTTTCTGATTGCTTCTCTGCCTTGGAATCCACAGCCAAATAGCAAACATGACAAGGATTGAGATTTGATGCTGGGTTAGTAGTATTTGTGATTTCTGCATGCAGGGTTGAATCACCCCAGTGGCACAGGACCCAAGGGATTACAAGCACCTCTTCATCAAGAGCCACATCAAAAGCTTTGGAGCCTTTCTTTGATAGTTCACTTTCAAAAAAAAAATGAAAACAGACATCAACAACATTGAACCTGACCCAATGTCAGACTTCAACCAGCAAACAAACTAGCCACACTTACTTGACCTCATCAACTATCTGATCAGCCAGTTCCAAATCACTCACTATGTTTGAACAGGCCACAGTGTGTACATTGAACTCCTGATCTGTCAGTTTGGGAGGCAAACCTGATAAAGTGCAGTATATACACATATGCTTGTTGGATTTTTACAAGACATTTCCAGAGGTGTCACCTGAGTATAATGTCAAGGGTATGTGTCATGTTACCAAGCCATTTTCCTGTGTGCACCAAGGATTAGGCACCAACACTGCCAAGATATTTGTATCGGATGGGCCTATCCGATGTTCTATCACCCCAAGATATGCGATGCAGTGTCAGTAGGATTAGGTGCGATGGAATTACTATTGGTATCTAATGCTCTGACACCATATTGCAGTGTAATTCCATCGCACCTAATCCTACTGACACTGCAT